>JARNGD010000127.1:0-113415 GCA_031001845.1 Achaetomiella virescens
AAAGTTAGCGGGGTGGGAACAACGGCCATAGGTAGCAAGAATGCCGCGATATCTGACGTAGGAAACCGCAAGATGCAGCGGCAGATCCACGTTGAATAGGATTGCCATAAGGTAGACTTTGACAGACACCTCAACATGGTACACGTTCGCTCTCGAACAAAGAAAACAAAGTAAATATGGCCCCCTGACTTGACCTGATTTGACTACCTATGACTGACCGCACTTGCTGATTTCAGTTATTAGTGGATGTACTTCGTGTTATTACAAAGCACCGCATCCGAATTTGGGTCGCACACTAATTCCACCAAGGGGATACCCGCTTCTTGGTGTGGCTAGAACTTGCGAATACATGAAATATTCTGCATTAGGGCTCAAGTTTGGGCTGCACTGTATAGCAACTGAGTCTGCAATTTGCAGTGTTGAGGGAATTGCTGCGGCTGTGAGCAAAGAATGCACGTAGATACGTCAGGCTACGCGGACATTGTCACGGTTCCCAGTCTGACTCAGTTAAATGGAAATAGTACTCACTTGGTTTGTCTACTGTAAGTGAAATAGCACCCCCTCTGCTCAGCCAATTTGTGTCCTACTGTAATTGGCTAGATCGATTACCGTTCTTAAACTGTTCTGTTCATTTCCCGTAACGTATATTATCAGCGAGTGAGGCACGCTAACAAAATTTGGCTGCGTTATAGCAAGGAAAAGCGAAAAAATTGCTAAGGCATCTAACAAATCCTTAGCAACTTTTTGCATGTAGCGCAGCCAAATCTTGTTAGTGTGCCTCACTCGCTGATAATATACGTTATTGTTTCGTATGACTTTGAACACCGGAACACATTCAGCTAGTGGAACTGCTGACAGAGTTCAGATGTGCCCTGCAATGACCTGCAATATCATATAGTGTAGATATTTGAGGGAGCAGCCAAATAATTGTCAGCAGGATTACAGCTGTTATGCCTACGGCTCTGACCAGATTCAGTGAAAACAGTGCCATTCAACACAGTTGATGGCGGACTATTGTAACTCCAAGCAAGATAAAGAGATATTTATCTGGAGATCAAGCATTTACGTACGGCGTCCACGACCACGGGACGCCCAGTCGACGGTTGAGATTGCTATGTCATCTCCCCCAGGTAATTGTGTCATTAGGTTAGAATTCCCGTCACAGAGATAGGTAGGAGCCTCGAGGCCATGCTTAATTAGCAGTCTCTATCAGACACAGTGTACTTCAGCCAGTTTCATTACAAGGAACACTAACACCCGCTCCTGCCACTGCAACTGCATGTGAGAAAGATCACGTCCCTGTTCAACCCAGTGCCACGAATGGAACTTCCCAGAAGTCCCGTAAAGCATGTCCTTCACGTGCTCTATATTGCCAAATTGGGTCCCGAAATCAAGCCAAAACATACCCCCTCCTCCCTCTCCCTTCGCTCAGCTCCCTGCTGCTCTCTCTCCTCACCCTCCTCAGATTCGGCAGCGTGATATACTGCTCCGGATCCTGCGCAGCAGCTGCTTGAAGATGGGCTGCGACCCCACCGCCCGCTTCTGCAGCCTATCCTCCATCAGCTGATGCAACCGCTTGGTGGTTAGGTACATTCCTCCGCCGACGGGCCCTGCTGCGGATCCACACCCACTTGTCGCAGTGGCAGCGGCGCGGCGGCGGCGGCGGCGGGGCTGGCGTTCCTGGAAGCAGTCGTCGTCGGATGCGTCGGAGGCACCCATTCGTCCAGCACCTCGCACATGGCGGCGGTCATGTCGTCGCTGGTGCTCGACTCGAAGCCGCAGGCGGCGAACAGGTGCTTGGTGTAGTGCTCGGTGCCGGGCGGCGGCTGCCAGTTGATGTGGCGTAGGTTGGCGCCGCCGGCGGCGCAGCAGTCGAGGATGAGGAGCACGTCGCAGGACGCGGAGAGAATGGGCGAGCGGATAGCGTCCCATTTGATGGAGGCGACAGGGCGGTAACGTTCGCTGTTGCGGAAGGGGTGGTTAGTCGGGAGGGTCGGGTTCGGGAGGAAGGAGGAGTGGTAAAACTCGATGAGGAGGAGGTGGGAAAACAGAACAGGGATAGAGGAGGAAACTGACTATTTCTTCAGCAGCTGCTGGTACTTGTCCTTGCGACCGTGGCTGGGACAGGTATCGCCGCTCATGAGGGCTGCATACAGTTCTACGGCAGCGTTCTTGGACCATTCTGCGTTGTCGGGGTGGTCATGACTTAGATGACAGGAATTGCATCAGTCAAGCGCTCCACTGGCTGTTGTTTAAGAAGATACCCACCTGCTGAAAACCAACTCGTTATCATCATCCAGCGCACCATGCCCATGATAGTAAACTATCAACAGCGTGTCGTCCGCCGCGTACCGGAAGAACTGCTTCAGCTTGTTCTTGAGGCTCTCGACGGAGCGGTGCATCGGGATCAGGAACTCATGCACCGTGTATCCGTACCCTTCGAGCGTGGCGCGCAGTCGGCGGGTCTCCTCCTCGAGCGAGACGTAATCGGCGGACGGCGGCACCGTGTAGTCCTCAGTACGGAGATCGTGGAACGACCACGTCAGGATGAGAGCGTGGACCTGGTTGTACTGGGGCTTGGGGACGCCGAATTTTTCTGGTGGCAGTCAGCTGCATGTCTGCAGACTGGGAATCAAACTTGCCACAGCCATTATCCAGGTTGATGCTGCAGCTCAGTGGCAAATCTGGGAAATACGTACGAAGCGGCCCTTTCCCCAACCCTCTCCGGACTGACCACCTTTCCCCTAATCCCTTCCTCCCTCACCCACCGCTCACTCTCCCGGTCCCTCTCAAAACTCTCACTCCTCGGCCTTACCCTCCTCTTCACCTCCGGCTCCCTCTCCCTCTCCCTCTCCCTCTCCCTTATTCCCTTCCCGCCATTCAGCACCCTCGGCCCACCGCCCAACCTCCACCTCAATCATCGTCCCCATCAACCTCAAAACGCCTCGCCCGATACGGCATAGTTCGGTGCCTCTCTCGTTCAAGAGAAGGAGACCTCGACGGCGGTCGTGAACTCGCCAACGGCCACCCCGCCCTGCCAACGCCACGCGCGGACTCGAGAGCTGAGGCGTTCGCGGTGGTAGTGGCAGCCTCCTCCGTAAACCGACCCGTTGCTGTGGCTGGGGAAGATGGTCGTGGCGCTGTCCCAGTCGTGGGTCAAAGTTGGGCCATTGCCGCCGCCGCCGCTGTCGTCATCGTCCTCGGGAGAGGAATACCCGCTCCTGCCGGCTGGGAGGCGTGACAGCGACAGGGACCGGGCGCGCGGATGGTTGGAGGGGGAGTGGGGTGCATGAAATGGCCGGGTGGTGGCCGGGCTGAAGGTGGCGATGGTGGTTGATGAGGAAGAGAGGGGTACGGTCGAGACAGAGCCGCTGCTTCAGGCTCTCCTTGTCGTGATCGACCAGCGTCAACCCCGCCAGCGAGGTTGTCACGACGGACGGCTTGAGGCTTGTCCTGTGGCCGCTGCTGTGGCCATTGTTGTTGTGGTGGTGGCGGACGCGGACTCGATTCCGTCTCGGTGGTCCCTCAGGTTGTCCTTTTCGCAGGGGTTGGTGGGATACCGGTGCCTGGTCGGGTGGTACGGTGGCGGACGTCGCCGTGGTAGGTCAGGCCGATGACGCTGGCGGAGGGCCAGTGGGTGATGCGCGAATAGCGCGATGTGGTATCGTCATCGTTGCTGTCGTCGTCGATGCTGATGAGGGTGCGGCTGCTATCCCAGGGTGAGGCGGAGGGAGCACTGGTGTAGTCGCAGTCGTAGCCGAGGCGACGGCGGTTGAGGCGGCTCATGGCGGGTTACTGGATGGACTGGATCTCTCGTGTTGAAAAGTGCGCAGAGTGTCAATGCCTGACCGAAAAATGAACCACGACGCCGTCGCTGAGTGAGATGGGGGGTATAATCATGAAATCAAAATGTGGGGGATCAGAAACATCAGATTCACACAGAAAATCCTGCGACGCGACGTCTAAAACTCCATCTCTCTTTCGTCCACGTCAGGGGCAAGCGCGCAGGTCGACATGTGCGAGATGGTGGTGGTCGTTGGCGTTAACGTAGGCCTCCCAAGTCAGCGGCAGTCCGGGGCTGACGCAAGCATTGCATTCGACACATCCGCCGCCCTGGAATTTTTCCCTCAGGCCAGGAGGTCCCAAGTCACGCCCGGCCTGCAGGCGCGGGAGTGGTTTCTGCCCAATCACACGACCTTGGCGTCCAAGCTGCGCCAGCCGGGCAGCAAGGGCCACAGCGGGCCAAACTGTTTGCGATCCTTTCTGAGGCAGACCGGAGAGTTGCACGTGGCACCGAACGAGCCATCATCACGGGTTCATGGGTTCGCAGGGGGATGGTGTTGCCCTGAAATATCCTCTATTGATGCACCGTTTCCCTATCCATCTCCCCACTATGTCCTACCGTCGTCCCGGGCTTATCCGCTAACGTCTATTCTCCGCAGACAGGGTTAGGGGTATGTATGCAAGACTATTTGCATTTCTTCATCCTTCCTCCCAACATTCATTCGTCACTCGTAATCCATACAGTCATACCTAAAATGCTCAACCTCATCTCCAACTAGAGGCCGAAAATGTCTATTTCATCAATATCGATATCGAGGTCGCCGTAGTCCGTCTCCTGGGATGCCGTGACATAAGTTATCGAC
Organism: Achaetomiella virescens; assembly: GCA_031001845.1. Taxonomy (NCBI): domain Eukaryota; kingdom Fungi; phylum Ascomycota; class Sordariomycetes; order Sordariales; family Chaetomiaceae; genus Achaetomiella; species Achaetomiella virescens. Next base: position 4,647 of record JARNGD010000127.1, read on the forward strand.
TTGCTGCCAGCTTCCTTCTGCTGGCTGAGTAACATGCTGTTGTTCTCCGGTTGAGGGAATTGATTATGTGGAGGCGACGGATGATGTTCTCCTCCACTTGGTCTAGAGGTTGTTGGTATTTCAGGCTGCTTGCTCGGTTGGTTCGCCTCGACCTGCCGCTCCTGTTCGACCCTCTTGGTGTTGGCCTCATCCCGCTGCATTGCAAGCTCAGCGCGTCGCTTCCTCTCCTCCTCCTCGTGGGTCTTGCGGCTGCGGTCGAGTGCCAGTAGTAGGTCGACTCCTGAGCCGCTTGAGCCGAAGAAGCGGGGCTTTTCGGGAGATGCAGGACGGGGTGCCGGCTCTACGGGTATGACGGTTGCTCTTGGAGTGTTACCCTCTTCGGGAGGAGGCGTGGGTGTCTCTTTCTGTGAGAATGGGTGTTTCATGGGCACGTTCTCCTCCTTCGTAGCGTGCTGGCACGTCCTTCGCGCCTGCGGTGGTGGAGGAGCCGTGCGGGTAGGTGCCACCTGTCTTACCGGCGCCGATGGCTGCTTGACCAGCGGTGGTTTTGCAGGCATCTGCCTGACGGAAGGGTGAGGTTTCGTAGTTTCATTGTTGACGGTGGCTGCAGAGCAAGATGGAGGTGATCGATGCTGCTGAACCACGGGCGGGTTTTTCTTGAAGGGAGCTGGCTTGGTGGTGTCACCGGGCTTATTCCGAGTTGGAGTTGGCTCATCCAGATCCCGAAGATCTTGGGACGAAATATATAGGTCCTGGGTTGAGAAGAACGGAAAATCGGGAGGTTCGACTGCCTTCGGTATGATGACAGGTCGTCCGGGTGCCGGACGAGGGGCGGTGCCATCGACGTTCTGACGTGGCCAGCCTGCCGGGTCAACTGCCTTGGGGCTGATGGTGGCGCCATTGGGGTCTTGGCATGTGCAGCCCGTGTGGTCGGTTGTCTCGACTGGAGTGCTGGCTGCGCGAAACCGGCAACAGGGGGGCGCAAAGCATCGACTTTCTGCACCGTGGTCGCACCCATCGACCTCGCTTCTTCCAGCTCTTCCTGTGACAAGGTGGGAAACTCGTCAATGTGCCTCATGATGAAGAGCTGGGTGCTTGTAGGAGGCGCCGTCATCCAGTCATTGTGCGACTTCTTTGCCAGCTTCTGGGTTGTAGGAGTAGGTCTGGGTGGCTGAGGTGTAGTAGTCGCATGGCGAAGATGAGGCGAGAGAAACTGCGGTCTCTGCACTCTGGCAGTTGGCGTCTCTGGTTTGGCCTGCTTAAAGACAGGAATGGCAGGAACAGCCTGAGCAGGACGGGAAGCCGTTTGTCCAGGTCGACAGGACGAAGCAAACTTCGATGCACTTCTGGCCGCTGGGCATGGCCGAGCGTGGTTCAAGGAGTTGGTAGGTTCCTGCAGAAGCTGTCGAGCTGTGGGAGTCGGCGCTGGCAAGGGTTTCGGCGGTGGATCCTGCTGTGGTGTGTATACCTGCTCGTTGACGGCGGCTACCGCTGACTCCAACACTTTGCGCGCATTTGGTTGAGGTGTTGTCGCCTTGTCACCGACAGGGATGCTCTGAGCAGGAGTGCTCCGCTGGCATTGTTGTATGAGTAGAGCTGTGGCATGCGGTTCTTTGCCGGGTGCTTCATCCAGTGCTTGTGCAGGTGTGGGCCGAACCACAGTATTGGACGATCTAGAACAGACCGCGTTTGCCTTTTCTGATGGTTTGATGTTTTCCTTGTCCATGTCTCCGGTGTTCCTCTGGCTTTTTACCGGTGCAACGTCCTGGGCTGGTTTAACGTGAGGCGTGTTCCGGGACGATGTTGGCGAGTGCGAGCAGATGGGGACCTGATGATTCACCACTACGATCTTCTGTCAACCGGCTTGATATGCTCCCTACCCTGACCTCCACCGACTCCGACAGTGATTGCAGGTTTAAGTTTCTGTCGGCAGAGCGTTCACTGTCTCTTTCGCTGCCGCGGTCGAAGTGCTTTCAACTGGGTGGGGGCTTTCGCCAGGATATCCATTTCTCCACCAGGTATTTTCCCACCGCCCTCCTGAGCACCATCTTGGTCAAGACGCTTCTCTTCCGGTCCCTCGTTTCAATCGAATCGTCAGCAGGGTGCTTGTTGTCTTTGTCCTTCTTGCCATTCTCGGAGCCCGGTTGGTCGTCGACTTCCTCTGCCACGGCCGGCAACTCGACCTTCGCCCCAGCCGAGTTCCCCAGGCCGTCTCCCTCACAAATCTTGCGATGGTATCCTGGCTGGGCCGGGGAGCGACCAGCGGCAGCCCCTCTCTTCTTCTTAGCCTCGATCGCCGCCTGCTCTTTGGCCTTCTTCTTCTCGCGCAGGATGCGGGCCTTGTTCGCCTGCTTCTCCTTTTCGAACTCTCGTCGGATCCGCTCTTGCTCTCTCTCTTAGTCGGCGCTGCTCGGACTTCGACAGTCGGGGCACGCGGGTAGCCTGTTGGTAGAGCTTCTTCGCCTGCTTCGAGGTCATGGGCGGCTTGCTCTCAACTCCCGCTCCAGCGGCCGCGCGGGACATGAGACCCTGCATGCCCAGCGGGTTGGGCACGATGGTGAAGGTGTGTTGCCGCGGCATGGTGACATTGTTGTGACAGAGGTGGTGTTTGAAGGTACCTGCTGATTGACGGGTGATGCTTGTGACGGCGGTGTTGGACAAGTTGGGGTCTGAATTGACCCAAGTTCACGCAGTGCTCCAGACGCGTCAGCTGCAGTTGGCGGGGCATGTAACAGGGACATGCACGTGCAGGGCCGCCTATAACCTGAACCCTGGCGCGGGCGGTGAACGCGGTGTCACATGTTCCCTTGCGCCCCACTCCGCGCTTCACAGAATGACATGAAACTCGGCCAAGACTGCTTTGACGCAATCAACGTACCTATTGGCAGCCGATCACCAACTTACCAGTCGGGAGCGAGGACTGGAGCTCTAGCTTGGCATTGAGGATGTGATATACCAGACATGAGAAGCATACACGACGCAGACCACTTTTCGTTCTTTTCCTTCCTCTTCCCCCCTTCCCTCCACACCCCCCCCCCAACCCAAAACTTCTTTTTTTGGCTTTCTTTTTCCTTTTCTTTCCTCTTTTCCCTCCTTGGATCCTCCTTGTGGTGCCTCCCATTTTCCTCCTGGCTCGGATAGCCTGTTAATACCAATTTGGAGTTCAGAGAGAACTAAGACAAGACAGAGATAGGTGAGTGACATCGCCCGCTCATTGGTGAGTGCTATATAGTCTGCGCCCCTGCTTCGCGGCCTTGATCCATCGCGTCGAGAGCTGGCCTGGGAACTTGTTGGGATTTGCGAGGAGTTCCCGGCCCGTGGAATCCTCACTAAAAGCCCCGAGTGTAACGGTCCCAGGAGTATATTGCAACTAGCTGGTGACGACTCTACGAGTACACTGAACTTGGGGAAAGAAAGGAAAAGAAAGGAAACAGCTGTTCTAGCGGTGAGCGCTCCCTATAACTAGAGGGAGGCTATAGGTCATGTCGTTGCCTGAGTACCTAGCGCCGTTGTTAGGGGCAACGAGCCCGGGGGTTTGGGCGCCGGGCCGGGGCCACGGGCCAGGGTCTTGGCCGAGGGCCGCCGAGGCCCTATATCGGGCTTAGCCCGTTATATTACCCCCCTCCTCCATCTCGCGGGTCTAAAGGTATAGCTTCCCTCCTCTAGTTAGGGGGATATCTTGCTATATACCGCTTTAAATCTATCAAGGGCCTCTATATCGAGGAAGGTGTAACGGGCTAAGCCCGATGTAGGGCCTCGGCGGCCCTCGGCCAAGGAGCCGGGCCCGTGGCCCCGGCCCGGTGCCCAAAACCCCCGGGCTCGTTGCCCCTAACAACGGCGCTAGGCACTCAGGCGACGACATGACCCACAGCCTCCCTCTAGTTATAGGGAGCGCTCTCACCACCAGAATAGCTATTTTCCCTCTTTTCCTTTTTCTTTCCCTAAGTTTAGTATACTCGTAGAGTCGTTACTAGCTAGTTACAATATACTCCTAGGACCATTATATTTACTGAACTTCCTTCTTTTGTCGTCAAACGTAGAGAAGTATTAGAGCATTTACGTCGTCAACGAGGCGACGGAACATTACTAGGCCGATTCGAGCCACTAACGAGGTAGCTAGACTATACTTGCGCTATCACTAAGGCGGTAAAGTATCGAGGTCCTGCAAGATACTAGCCTATAGGCCTGTTAAGCGAAGAGCAGCCTAAGGGTAGCAACCCTATAGGAGGACTACTAGTGAATCCTAGATTCCTAACTATTACACTATAAGGGCTATAACCTCGAGCCTAAAGGAGCCGAGTAGCTAGGTACGACTAGGATACTGAAACTGGGGCGGAAACCTCCTGGGCTTCAGGGGGGGGGGAGCTTGCCATTGGGCCCACTTCTATACAGGGGTAGGCCGTGGATGGCTTTTTGACATTGCGTTCATTTTAGTGAAGTTTCTCGCGTACGAGCCACGCCATGTATATAAAGCCTGCCAGGAACACCCGCTCAGGGGCTCCTGGGCAGGCAAGGCAAGACGACAACAACAATCGAGGTTCTTTTCTTCAGTGCAGACTGGAGTAGGTCAGGCCCTGACCAGAGGGCCAGAGCCATATTATTTGAAGATTGTGCCTTAAAGAGAGCTCCGGAGCTACATTGAGCTATGGCTTGTTGAAGCCTTCGTTCCTCCCCCAATTTACTGCATCGATATCACCAGACTATTGTGACCAGCGGTAGGGTATAGTATATATGTGGATTTAAGGTGCTGCGCACCATTCAATACTACAACTATAAGAACTAGCAACTTAGTCTAGTTAAGTGAAGAGCAAGACCTCGGCAAAGAGACTAAGTAAGCTACGACGTTGCCTATAAGATACGAGCTATAGGCTTAGTTAAGCTATAATATCGAATAGCAAGGTACTATCTAGTAGGATAGTAAGGAAGAGAAGGAAAGCTATAATGTCGATGGACCTATCTATTAAGCCCTAGGATAGGGTCTAATAGCTAATATAGATAATAACTCGGATAATGAGCTAAATCGAGTATATCTAGGCTAAATAGGCTAATAAGAGAGAAGCAACCCGACTATAAATCTGGACCCTTTAGGAGAACCTAGCGAACCTATAAACTACCCTAAGGACTACGCCTCAAGCCCTAATACTACCAATAGCCCCCTAAGTTACTATATTACTACCTTCTCCCCCTAAACGAAGAAGAAGATAATCCTTCTAGACCCCCTATACTTCAATAGTAATTAGAAGAAATACTAGAACTAGAGGTTGGAAATAGAAGGCAAACTATATACCAATAGAGACCTCCTTAGATCCCCTACTAACTAATTCACTTATATCTACTCTCGGCTTAGGGATAGGCCCTAGTCAATGTAGTAGTATTCTATAAGAGTAGTAGCCTAAATAGCGTATATAACCTAGCAGATTTCCTCTAGTACCTAACCTCGACGTATAAACCCTAACATTGCTTAATATATACTTAACGACCTCAATAATAACCTAGGGCGAGAGGGAGTCGTTTATAGCGTTTTACTTAAGGTTTGAGAAGCAACTAGCCGATATAGGGGGTACTATATAGCCTAATATAGTCTAGATCAATTATCTCTAGAAGACTCTTAATAATAAGATAACGGACTACCTAGTCTTAATACTATACCTGCCGATGGACTATATAGGTTCATCCAAGAGCTTTATAGTCCTCGGCGCTAATATTAATACCTAGAGACTTTCCTAGAGGAAAGCTACTAGGAAGCCTCCTAATTACTATATAATGCCTTTTAGCTAACTATAAGTATAAAGCCCTTCACCTAACTAGAGGATAGGCAGGCTAGAACCTCGCCTAGAGCTAAAATACCCCCTTTCTATACTACCTTACCTAATATAATAGAATAGGAGCCTACTAGGGTTAACAAGGCTATTTAGAGATAGAATTAGGAACTAGCAAGTAAGAGGGCTAAGCTAGCAAGCGAGGAGGAGATCTAATAGTAGTAAAGGGAGGGCTTATAATAACAATATAGATAGAAAGGCTACTAGAGTATAGAGTACCCCTTCTCCTACTAAGATACGCTAGACCTTAGGTATATATTAAAAAGGCAACTCCTAAGCTCCCTATAGTCGAAGACCTAGTAGATTCTAAATTAGATATACCTAACTAGATAGAAACCAAAGACGAGGAGTTAAAAGAGTAGCTCCTAATAGAAGTCGTCGCTAGGAGTATTTAGAGGCGGAGCAGGCTTAGAAGAAGGCTAAGGAGAAAATAGATAACTACTAGTCTATATTAACTTTAGGATTAATAGTATCTTATATACTAAGGCCTTAATCGATTCTAGTTGCTTCTACTATAATACGATTAATAAAGCCCTTGTTCGACGCTTATACCTCCTATATATTCCTATTACCCCCTACGACCTCGAGCAGCTTAAGACTATTATTAGAGGAGTAATCACTAATATAATGTACTTTGCTCTAGATATTAATAGTTATAAGAGCAAAAGAGGGTATTCCTCTATATTATTGACTAGGTAGAGGATATTGTCCTTAGAAGACCCTAGATAAGGGCCGAATAAGTAGAAGTTATACCCGCGAGAAATAAGGTCTATATAGGCTCTTTAAAGTTTGTAGTTAAGGAGTAGAGCTATAATAAGGGGGTTAACTTCCTAGTACAATAATATATAGCAAGTATCTTTAGAGCCCTAGTTTATAGGGCAAGACGATACCGCCCCTCTAACTAGAAGGAGAGTATATAAATTTTATAATAATAAGCTTATAGATATCGAGAAAGCCCTCGTCCTAAAAAAGTATAACAACCCTCGTAAGAAGTTGCCTAGCTACTACTATAACTTCCTTCCCCTATTTAACTAGATATAAGCCGACTAACTCCTACTATATCGAGCAGGCATTAACTATAAAAATCCTCTAGAAAAGGACATTAATAGCTAGGATAAGACCCCTCCCTAGGACCTCTATATAGAGTAATCGCATAAGGAATTAATCGTCTTGCGGAAGACCTTTATAGAGCTCCTAGATAAGAAATTCATCTAGGCGAGCAACTCTCCTACTTTAGCGCTAGTATTATTCATTAAGAAGCTAGGGGCGGCCTCTATTTCTATTATTAATTATTATAGGTTGAACGAGATTACTTAGAATCGGTACCCTCTTCCTTAATTACTAAGAATTGAGGTCCCTATCTAAAGCAAAGTAGTTTATAAAGCTAGATATAATTGCTACCTTCTATAAGATCTAAATCAAAGAAGGAGATAAGTGGAAAATAGTATTCTATATATAGTATAGGCTATTCGAATAGCTAGTTACCCCCTTTAGCCTAATAGGCACCCTAGCTACTTTCTAATAGTATATAACTATATACTATAAGACTACCTAGACAAGTTCTATTTAGCTTATATCGACGATATATTAATCTACTTAGACGGCTCCCTCTCTAATTATAGGAGAAAGTCAAGAAAGTTATAAAAAGGCTCCTTAATATAGGCTTATAAATTGACATTAACAAATATACGTTTGAGGTTAAGAGCGTAAATACCTAGGGTTTATTATTGAAGCTAGTAAGGGCATTTGGGCTAATCCTAAGAAGATTGAGGCTATAGAGTTATAGGAACGCCCCTAAACTATTAAGGGGTCTATAGCTTCCTAGGGTTCGCTAACTACTACTATACTTTTCCCTAGGTTCTCTAATATAGCAATTCCCCTAATAGCCCTAACGAAGAAGGGTATCCTATTTATCTAGTTACTATAGTATAGGAGGCCTTCTAATAGCTAAAGGCCCTCCTAATTAGAGCCCTAGTCCTAGCGTAATAGGACCTAGAGCGAAAGATAGTAGTAGAAATAGACTTATTAGGGATACTATTAGGGGGCCCTCTCCTAGTATAATAACGAGGGAGTCCTATACTAGTTACTTTCTTCTTGAAGAGGAATAGCCTAGCTAAGTCAACTACCTAATCTATAATAAAGAGCTTTTAGCTATTATATAGTATTTAGAGTAGTAGGATGCCGAGCTATAGAGCGTCCCCTTTTCGAGGTCTAGATAGACTATAAGAACCTTAAATACTTCTAAAAGAAGCAATAGCTAAGTAAGAGGCAAGTTCGATAGGTAGAGACCCTCGCCTAGTATAACTTTAGGCTGAAATACTAGCCTAGGAAGGAAGCTATAGTTCTAGACGCCCTCTCGAGGAGAGAATAAGATATACTAAGACGAGTTCGATAAGCGCCTTGCTAGGCGATGCTTCTAACTACTAAAGGCCTAGAGGAACTATATCTTAGTATACTAAACTCAAGTCTAGGCCCTTATATTAGCAATAGCGAAGAAAGAAACTATCTCCCTCTAGATAGACGACGACGAGCGTAATTTAGACCCCCTAGCTATATCGTAATAGTTCGAGCGAGATATACCTTCGTATAAGAACGCGATCAAGATAGAGAGATAGATATATAGTAGACAAATTAGACCCCCTAGTTAACCCCTTTATAGAAGAGCCTTTAAGGGGCTTATAGGACTAAGCGCTATAGGCCAACAACTAGTATAGTTGATTCGCTAGATGTTAAGGATAGTAAGGTAGTTCCCCTCCTAATAGGGCCTGCCTATTTCTATATTAGAATGCTTGGTTGATAATGAAAATCGACTCTATTAGAGGGATCGCATTTAGCTACCTTACTTCGAACCTCTATATACCTAGTTATCTAAGAAACCTACGATTCGATACTTATAGGCTACCTAGGCGAGACCTTATAAAGGCGTTGATCGGCTGGAAGTTCACTTAGCCGGGCCTTAGCCAGGATATCTAGTAGTTCCTATACAACTATAATATATATAGAAGGACCGCCGTTTAGAGAGAGAAGCGTAGAGGGCTACTAAAGCCGCTGCCCATCCCTAAAATTTAGAGCGAAATATTAATAGACTTTATTATAGACCTACCCCCGTCTAGCCCTAACTATAGATACGAATAGTCATTACCAACCGGCTATCGAAGAGCGTAATCTTTAAGGCAATAGCCTCTACTATAGTTGAGGCAGTAGCCACCACTATTATACTACCTTATATTCGTTACTATAGGCTTCCTCTAGAATCGTTTCGATAGAGGCCCCTAGTTTATAAGCCTAGTCTAGAAACGAATTTGCGAGCTACTTAGGATTACTCGCGGCTATCGACTACCTACTATCCTAAAACCGACGAGCAATAGAGCGTATAAACTAGGTTATAGAGCATTACTTATACTACTTTATAATATATCGCTAGGATGACTAGGCCGGCTGCTACCTATAGCGATGCTAGCTATCAATAACTAGGTCGCTATATCTACTAGCTTAAGTCCATTTTTTATAACCTATAGCTACGACGTAGACCTCCTTGGCCTAACTAGAGGGGTAGCCGATTTGCGACTATAGAGAGGTCCCTAATCGCCTAAGGCAAAGCCTTTATCGTACGACTTAAGGAGGTAGCCGAGTTGGCCTAGGCACGATAGCCGCTATATAGGAGCGATAGGAAGAATATATAAACTAAGACCGGCAAGTAGCTAGTAGTTCTATATAGGGGATAAGGTCTAGCTCTACTTGAAGAACGTTAGTACTAATAGGCCCTCGAAGAAGCTCGACTAGCGCAATGCCAAGTATACTATTATAGAGCTCGTTAGCTCCTACGCCTGCCGTCTAGATATACCTCTAGGTATCTACAACGTTTTCTATATCTCGCTCTTAAAGAGGGCGAGCGATGACCCGCTTCTATTATAGGTATAGGACGATGCCTAACACTAGCGGTAATTTTGGAGGAAACTAGTGAAGAAGAGTAGTAAGTCGAAGAGATCCTCGAAGCGAAGATAATAAGGCGTAGGACAAAGGTATTAGTCAAGTAGATAGGATACGCGCAGCCTATATAGGAACCCCTAAGTGCCTTCCTCGATATAGAGGCCCTTAATAGATTTGAAGCGGTATATAGCAAGATATCCCCCTAACTAGAGGAGGGAAGCTGCACTTTCGTACCTACAGAGGGAGGAGGGGGTAATATAACGGGCTAAGCCCGATGTAGGGCCTCGGCGGCCCTCGGCCAAGGAGCTAGGCCCGTAGCCCTAGCCCGGCGCCCAAACCCCTAGGCTTTGCCCCTAACAATGGCGCTAGGCATTTAGGCGACGATATAACCTATAGCCTCCTCTAGTTATAAGGAGCGCTCACCGCTAGAATAGCTATTTTCCCTCTTTTCCTTTTCTTTCCCTAAGTTTAGTGTACTTGTAGAGTCGTTACCAGCTAGTTGCAATATACTCCTGGGACCGTTACACATAGGCGCCAAGATAGCCTAGCGGCGAAATAAAGTATAAGGGCGTAAATTCTACCTAGAAAACGCTAAAATCAATGTTAAAGACCTGGTACTTGTCTATAACAATGCTAGAAGGATCGATATAAGCTCCGCCTAGAAGCTCTAGTACCGCTAGGATAGCCCCTACTAAGTCAAGGATATTAGGGATAAGAATATTTACCTCCTAGAGACCCTAGACGGTATAGATATTTAGATACCATTTATAGCAACTAAGACTAAAGAAGTTCTTTAAGTTAGACGAGGTCTAGCTAGAAGCTAATAGGTTGGAAGAGTTAGGACTACTAATAGATATACTAGATAAGGTTCGAGGTAAGGAGTATAAGTAGGATAAAGTGATCGAAGAAGAAACGCTAGGATGAGCCCTTAACCTACTCCTCTAGATAGGAAGACAAGATTATTAACAATCAAAAGGTAAAAGAAGAAGTCCTATCAAGAGCTAGTTATAGAAATTCCTTAGGGGAAACCCCCTAGGTTTTAATACTACTAACCCTTTCATCCCTCTCTACCCTTTACTATTATATACGCTGTAAGAGTGCCTCCCTCTAGTTAGCGACAATTATATCTAAATCTAAAGGGAGCTCCTGTAACGGTCTTAGGAGTATATTTTCAACTATCTGATGACGACTCTACGAGTATATCCAATCTTGAAGAAAGGAAGAAGAAGAAGAAGAAGAAGAAGAAAGGCAAGGGAACGAGGAAGAAGAGGAAGGGCGTAGGAAATTGGATGACGTGGCCTCTGCCTGACTAGAGGAAGGCAACAACCCGAAAGGGGCAGGCACGATGAGGGTTGCTGCCTATAATATTGGTATTAACATTTAGGGGCAGGGGTGTTCAATGAGGGTTAGGGTCGGCCAAGGGTTGCCGAGGCTACTATAGGGCTTAGCCCGTTACATTACCCCCCTCCTCTCCTAGGGAGAATCGTCCGCCGTTATCTTCCTAATATAGCCTTAAACTAGTCTAGGGCCTCTATCTCTAGGAAGGCGCTTAGGGGTTCCTATATACGTAGCCTACCTACTTGACTTATACCCTAGTTCCTACTCTTTTCATCTTGGCTTAAAAAGAATCTCTTCGACTGGCCATTCCTTTTCGCTATCTAGGCTATCTTCTAGGATGATTGCTAGTAGTTATATATTATCTTGCTTCTACGAGGGAAGTAGGTTATCGCTAGCTCTCTTCAACTATATAATATAGAAGACATTGTAGATACCTGGCGGTATATCTAGTCGGCAAGCATATAAGCCGACTAGTTCCGTGACTATATATTTAGCATTAAGCTAGTCGAGCTTCTTCGAGGGTCTACTAGTCTTAACGTTCTTCAAGTGTAACTATACCTTATCTCTAATACGAAATTGCTTAGCAACCTATCTATCCTAATTAGTATACTCTTCTTATTATTCTTATACTATAGCTATTGCGGCTTGTACCACTTCTAATGCCTCTTTGAGTTTAGCGACGAAAGCTTCTCTATAGGCTACTAGGGACCTTCTAGTAGTTCGCAATCCTTTTCGCCCTCTAGATAGGTCAAATAGATCTATATCGTAGCTATATATTAGGAAGAAGGGGCTAATGCTTATCGACGTTATAGTTTGGTTGTTAATAGCTAATATTGCTATAGGCAATAGGTTTGCCTATTATACTAGTATATTATAGCAATATAGGTAATGCTCTACTACCTAGTTGGCTGTTCTATTACGCTATTAGTTTCTAGGTAGAAGGCTTTAATAGCGCGAGTAACTTAAGAAGTTCGTAGATCCGTTTCTATATTAGACTAACAAATTAAGGGCCTCTATCTAAGACGATCGCTAAGGGGAGACTATAATGCCAAATAAGGTAGCTAAATAGCTATTCGGCTACTACTTTAGTCGTTATCGACGCTATTGCTTTAAATATTATCTTTGATAGGCGATTAGTAATGACTATAATCGTATCTACCTAGTTAGGGCTAGATAGGGGTAATCTATAATAAAGTCTATCGAAATTTTGCTCTAGATTGATCAGGGATAGGCAATAGCTTTAGCAGGCCTCTCCGCTTTTCTCTATATTGCCGTCCTTCTATATATATAGTTCTAAAGGAACTTCTAGATATCTTGGCTAAGGCTAGGCTAGGTGAAATTCTATAAGATTAGTAGTTTAGTAAGGTCCCTACTAGGGTAACTAGAGAGAGCCGAGTCGTATATCTCTTAGATAATTCGAGTATAGAGTAGTTCGAAGAATAGGATCTAAATCCGTCCCCTCTAATAAAGTCGTTTTCCCTTATCAACTAAATATTCTAAGATTAAAGATAGGTAGTCCCTATTATAGTAGTAATTGTCTTTCCCCCTATATAACTATCTAATAGATCAACTAGTATCGATTATTAGCTTTAAGTCCCTAATTCTAGAGGTCCTTAAGCAGGGTCTAAAACGGGTTTTCGGGTAGGTCTGACTTATTAATAGCGTCGTCATTATCTCTATCCTAGTCGCTAGCTCTTACGAATCCTATATTGACTTTCGTCTTCGGCTAACTAGAAGGGGGCTCTATTTCTCTAGGTATTACTATATCTAGGAGAGTCTTGACCTAGGCTCGATATATAAAGATATAGCCTCTCTAAACTTTCAATAACTAGAAGTAACGCCCTACTAGATGTTCGTCAAAACTATTAGCTAGTATATCCTATTCTCTCCTCGAGAGGGCGTCTAGAACCACTGCTTCCTTACTAGGCCGATACCTTAGCCTAAAGTTATAACGGGCGAAGATTTCCGCCTAAACGGACCTATCTCTCGCTCAACTACTACTTCTTCTAAAAGTACTTAAGGTTCTTATAGTCCGTCTAGATCTCGAAGGACGGTATACTTCGTAATTCTACGTCCTATTATTTAAGGCATCGTTAACGGCTAGGAGCTCCTTGTCGTATATTAGGTAGTTGCACTCTACTACGTTTTCTTCTTTAAGAAGAAGGCTACTATTATAAGATTCCCTTATCGTCGTACTAAGAAAGTGCTCCTCTAATTGTATACCCTAAGGAGTCTATTTCGACTACTATCTTCTAGTTAGGGTCCTACTAGGCTAAGATAGAGGCACTAATAAGGAGGGTCTTAAGTTGCTTAAAGGCTTCCTTATACTAAGGTGACTAGATGAAGGGAACTCCTTTCTTAATAAGGTAGTTAAGGGCATCGCTACTATTAAGAAGTTCGGGATAAACTCTTAGTAGTAGTTGGCAAATCCAATAAACCTATAAACTCCCTTAATAGATTTGGGATACTCCTACTACTTAATTACCTCAATTTTTTCTAGATCGATATAGATCCCTTTCCTAGCTTCGACGATAAACCCCAGATATTAACGCTCTTCGCCTCGAAGTCGCATTTATCGATATCAACCTAGAGACCTACCTCTTAGAGTTTCTTTATAACTATTTTGACTTTCCTCCTATAGTCGGAGCGAGAACTATTGAACTGGGGCGGAAACCTCCTAGGCTTCAGGGGGGGGGAGCTTGCCATTGGGCCACTTCTATACAGGGGTAGGCCGTGGATGGCTTTTGACATTGCATTCATTTAGTGAAGTTTCTCGCGTACGAGCTACGCTATATATTTAAAGCCTGCCAGGAACACCCGCTCAGGGGCTCCTAGGCAGGCAGGGCAAGACAACAACAATAATCGAGGTTTCTTTTCTTCAGTGCAGACTGGAGTAGGTCAGCCCTGACCAGAGGCTAGAGCCATTTATTTGAAGATTGTGCCTTAAAGAGAGCTCCGGAGCTACATTGAGCTATGGTTGTTGAAGCCTTCGTTCCTCCCCCAATTCACTACATCGATATCACCAGACTATTGTGACCAGGTAGGGTATAGTATGTATATGGATTTAAGGTGCTGCGCACCAGTTCACTATTAGAATAGATAATAATATCGTCTATATATACTGAGCAGAACTCGTCGAGGTACTCCTATAATATCTTATTAATATAGCGCTAGAAGGTAGCTAGTATACTAGTTAGGCTAAAGGGGGTAACTAGCTATTTATAAAGCCTATATCTTATATAGAAGGCTGTCTTCTACTTATCTCCCTCCTTAATCTAGATCTTATAAAATTATAGCAATTATATCTAGCTTTATAAGCCACTTCGCCTTTAATAGAGACCTAAGAGTCTCGTTGATTAGGGGAGTAGATATTAGTCCTTACGTATAATGGCGTTCAACCTATAGTAATCGATATAGAAGCGTAGTCTATCTCTAGGCTTCCTAATAAATAAAATAGGGGCTAAGGCTAACAAGCTACTTACCTAGATGAAGTTCTTATTAAGAAGTTCTATAAGGGTTTTCCGTAGGACGATTAATTCCTCTCTCGATATCCTATAAAGTAGCCCCTAAGGTAGGAGCTTTTCTTGTCTATTCTTATCTTTTTTTAAGGGAATTTCGTAGTCTATCTCTAGTTAGTAGGGTAGTAGCTAGTCTATAGCATTTCGGTTAAAGAGGGGAAGGAATTTATAGTAGTATTATAGCAGCTTCTATCTAGGGTCTCTATACTTCTTTAGTACTAGAGCTTTCTCGATATCTTTAGGTTAGCTACAAATATCCTGATAGGCTCCTTCTAGTTAGGGCAGCTTCTCTAGGTTCTTCTAGCTCTCTTTATAAGGGCTCTAAATTACGCTTGCCGATTGTTAGGAGACTAATAGGGTAGCTCCCTCCTCTTAGCTCCTTTCCTTAATCACTAGCCCTAAGGTCCTAATCTTCAGTTCCTTCTAAGAGGGGAAATAGTTACGTCCTTGTATCTATCTACGGTCGCCTAAGAATATTATCCTTCTAGTCTAGGATAACGTAAAGAAGATATAGTTATTTTTATACCCATCGATATTAGTATCTATATAGGCTATATATCGAATAAGGCCTTTAACTATTACGTTGACTTGCTTAAGGTCGCGTAAGGTAATAGGAATATATAGGAGGCGTATACGTTTTGCGAAGGAGAGACTAATAGTGTATAAGACAAATATCCGCTATCGATAAAGGCTTTAGTATAATAAGTTCTATTAATGCCAATATTAATGTAAATAGGGGGCTATCTATCTTCTTCTTTATTCTCTTCTATTCCCGTATACCTATCTAAGTACTCCTAATAACGATTCTACTAGGAGCTAATCTTTTAATCCTCATCGCTTTCCTCCTCCTAGTTAGAGGAATCCCTATCTTATCTACTAGATCTTCGATCCTTAGGAGCTTAGGGTGCGATTTCTTAATATAAGCCTAGGTTGATATGCTAGGACGCTTAGGGGAAGAAGTAGGCATTCTATAATCCAATATCCCTTCCTTCTATATTATAGATACCACTTCTCTTTATAGTATAGCTCTATTTCCTTATTATTGGCCTACTTCGCTCGTTTACCGCTAGTTCCTTATTCTACTTCTATACTACTCTGCTGATCCTCGTAGGCTCCCTACTCTATAGCGTCTTAAGTAGCGTATTCGAGCGCTTTATCCTTATAGCCCTCTAGTTAGGGGAAGGGCTTCGTGCTCTACTCAGGCCCTGTTCTAGTTAGTCTACTAGTAGCCGCGCTACTAGGAGAAAGTATAGAACTCGTCAAGGTTAGCCCTAAGGTTATAGAGGGCGTATATATATAGGTAGTACTCTTTAGGTATATTGAGCTAGCTCTTAAGCTCCTTCGTATCTCTCCGTTAAGGGCCTTCTTGAGGTAGTTAATCTTGACTATAGATGTCTACCTAGCTCCGCCTACATTTGGCTAGCTCTTTCTCGAACCTAAGGAGGAAGGAGGCGAAGGGCTCCCTCTCTCCTTATATTATCGACCCCAACTTATTAAGAGCCTTCTATAAGAGGTTCGGATCGAATAGCAAGACGACAAGTATTAGAGGAACTCCAAGGCTCTATACTACTAGTTTGTGCTATAGTTATAATAAGCCGCTGCTATAGCTTATAGGCTATCTATAAGACAGGCAAGATATAGGAGAACTGGTCTCTCTTAGTTCCAAGTACTAGGCCATCCGTCTCCAACTTACTCTCTATCTCCTACTTCTATATAGAACTTCCTCTAGTTCCCGTCGTAGTAAGGGGGATTAGGCAGGGTTGGTTTCTTCTTAGTCTACCTAGATAGTAAGGATAAGGTAACGGTTACTATAGGTTTATAGTAGAGGTGTTGTCAATCGTAGTATAGTCTTAAAGGTTAGTATAGACTAGGTTCGTAGGGAGGCGAGGCTTTCCTAGATAGCTTGGATATATATCTAGTATATCTCGCTCTCTATAGCTTAGCGACTCTTAATTTCGACTAGGCGCTAGCTCTAGGCCGAGAGTAGCTAAAGGATCTAGGTTAGGGTAGTAGCCTCTTAGCCGCCCTCGCTTATAGGGTTGTCGCTTGTCGACATTATAGTGCTTGTCCATCAACTTTCCATTATACTTCGCTAGATAGAGGACTTTCGATATACCTCGTTAGGTAGAGGACTTTCCAATAGTACCTTACCTGCTAAGGGCTTTCTATAATAGTGCTCCACCTACTAAGGACTTTCCGATAGTACCTCGCCTGCTAAGGACTTTTCGATGGTGCCTTACCTACTAAGGCTTTCCGTAATAGTACCTCGCCTACTAAGGACTTTCCGATAGTACCTCGCCTGCTAAGGACTTGAAGTCGTAATAGTATTCTGGTCGTGCCTAGCTACTTGGCTCCCTTAGGCTTAAGGTCTTCGCCCTTATAGTATAATAGTTAGAAAATATAGGATTCGTGACCCTCCTATACTACTAAAAGCTTATAGCCTAGGTATTACTCTATTGCCTTATTGATAATACGAGCCTCGTAATTCTCGACTATCTAATTGCAGAGGATAGGAGTCCCTTCGTTAGCTCAACTAATCCGTAGGCTAGTATCTCGCTATCCAATATATAGCTTAACCAGCCCTGAAGCTAGTATCTTACGGGCAACGTCGTAGCTTACTTGGTTATAAGCGCTAAGATATTACTCCTCGCTTAACTAGTCGAATGCCGATATCTTGCGGACCCGTTAGTGCTATATCGCCTGGTTAACGACTCGGACTTGCTTCGTGATAGTCGCGTCTATAGTTCCCTATAGACGACGACGCGAATGACCTGCTAGTCCTAGTAAATACTCTATTCTTACAAAAAGAGGAAGATTAGATATAATATAACGGTCTTAGGAGTGTATTTCAACTATCTAATGACGACTCTACGAGTATATCCAATCTTGAAGAAAGGAAGAAGAAGAAGAAGAAGAAAGGCAAGGGAACGAGGAAGAAGAGGAAGGGCGCAGGAAATTGGATGATATAGCCTCTGCCTGACTAGAGGAAGGCAACAACCCGAAAGGGGCAGCACGATGAGGGTCGCTGCCTCACGATATTGGTGTTGATATTCAGGGGCAGGGTTCAAATGAGGGTTAGGGTCGGCCAAGGGTTGCCGAGGCCACTACAGGGCTCAGCCCGTTACAGCTGCCGTCCCTTAGTATAGCCCGCTAAATGAACTAGGCGAGGAAGGCTATTAAAGTTGAAGGGGGCCTTCCTAACCCAGTAGGATCCTCCTTTCTATTTAAGACCTTATTAATATCCTCGAAGGTATAGAATTGCTCGTGCTAGATATAATTCCTATACTAGCTATCGAGCACTAGGCCTAGGATATATAGCTAAAGAAGGGAGTTATACTATATACCGTCTTACCCTCGCTAGTCGTAGTAATAGTACGACGGTACTAGTTATAGTAGCACTTGTAAGGGAATAGATTCCTATTAGCAACGTCGAGTTAGCCCTATCTAGAAGGGCGCTGAAACTTAGGCTTACCGATCTCTAAAGGCCTGAACAAATAAGGCGAGAGCTCTATTACTCTAAGAGTAGAGCTTATAGATCCGTCGGCTATAAGGCCTACTATTCTACTCGACGAATACTAGCTGAAGGCGTTTACGAACCCGGCCTTACGCTCGCGAAACTAGGAAAGGTATCGCTCTCTAAGGCTAAGAATGGTAAATACCCGCTCTAACTAAGTGCCGTTAGAGGCAGCTCCTACTATAAGTATAGGACCTTATATTTATCCTAGTCGACTAGGGAGAAGAAGTATATAAGTGGAGAAGGGCTTTATAATTCACCCTTATTAGGACTATAGAACTAAGCTAGTTACTAGGAAGAGGAGGATCGTCTAGGTAATATATCTAATAGCCTAGACGTACTATAATTCTAGTTAGATATCTTGTCGGACTTCTTAGTCAAATCGATAGGGCGGTCTATTAGGGCCTGCTCTAGAGTAGGGAGACTCTCGTCGACGCCATATCGACTAATTAGCTGAACGGGACTTCTAGTTTATAGGGTATAGTTATAATGTCCAATTCGTAGACTAGAACTAATACTGAATTCGAAAGGGAAGTGATTCAACTAGTATAGTAGTACTAGACCTCTAGTTAGGAAGAGGAGGAGAGAGTTGAGGAAAAGAGAATAAGAGGGCCCTAGGCTTTAAAAGGAGGCTCCTTAAGGAACTAAAAAAGGGGGCCTTAGGCAATAAGGACTCTTATATTACCTTCTAGCACTTCTTTTTAACCCCCAATAATACTAGAAAAATTTTCACTCCTTTCTACTACCCCTAACCAACTTCATTATAAGGAATTCTATTTGCACCCTTATTACTTTTAGCAATCGGAATAGCGTATACCTCTAGTCAAAGAAGATCTTGCTATCTATTAAAGATAGAGGCAAGCTAAATAGAGTTAGAGCTCCCTAGCATCGATAGCCTTAAGATCTCTTAGAGGTCCCCTATATAGGCTATCAACCCTAACTATATTCAAGAGGAGGCTCGCGTTTATAGGCTATAAGAATTCCCTACCTATACTACTTAAGAGAACCTAGCTAGCGGGAGTACGGATTCCTTCGAATACTATAGATAGGTTCTCTTATTCTAATAGCTAGGGCAGGAAATACCTAGTACCCCTAGCGAACTCTAATAGACTTATCGATATACTATATATATATATCGCCTACCCGTCGAGTATCGAGAGTCAACGACCCCTATAGCTAGCAACCGCCCTAGGGTTAGCCTATAACCTAGAAGTTATATAGAGACTATTTCTAGGGTATAAGGGTCCTCTACCTAGAGGGAGCCCCTACTTTGGCATCTATAGTACGATATCGTAGTAGTCCTCTACAACGTCGAGGGGTATATCTAAGCTAAGAAATAGATAGACTTCATTAGTATTATATAGCTCCTCGCCTTTCACTTATACTACTAGCACTATATATTCCTCTTCCTATACCTAGTCAAGAAAATATTACGCCTGCTAAGGTCTAGGGTTTAGAAGGAGAACTATAAAGAGGCGAGCAATAAGAGGTTCTAGGTAATACCCTATTACTTAGACGAGGTATACTAGGCTATAGGCATCTATAACTAGGTAACTAGGTAGTATTTCTTCTACGATTTAGGAAAGGGAGGCCCTCAAGAGTCGGACGATAACTCTAGGGGCCACTTACAGCTATAGTCAATACCTTAGGGGGGCTTCAACTAGTACGAGGTTTGGAGGTACCCGACTACCTATAGCAAGCAGGAGATTAGGAGTATAGGCTATAGGTCGTCGAGTTTACTAGATTCTTTTTCTAGGACGTTCGTTCAAGGAAATGCTATACGACTAGCGCTCTAGTAGCTCTAGAGCTAGCCTTATAGGAACTATAAGATAAAACAAGTAGTAAAAGATGCTCTATAGCTAGCTTAGGATTATTAGGACGGCCCTTAGAGGATTGAGTGACGACCGCTAAGAATAGTAGATATAGAAGGCCTATAGAATAGAACCCCTAGGACTAGGGGCTATAGATTCCTAATAGATAGGTTAGGTCACCCTCCTATATACTCTCCCCTCTAGGTAGAGGGATTCTAGTAAGTGCCTCGAGCAATAGAAGCCTTAGCCCTAAGAAGCTAGCTACTAAGGCTGACGATATAGAGATAGTTCCTATCGAAGACGTTCTAGTCTATATAGATTCTCCTATACCGCCTAGCTAGGCTTTACTAGCGGATAGTGCTTATACTTTCCTCTAAGGATTAGGGATAGGGCCCGCTACTACCTAGGACTTCGCGACTATAAACCTTTAGCAGGACTACCCTAAGATAGTAGCTTAGGCCTTACGCCTTATTGACGAAAGACTAAGGGCCGCCTTAAGCGCCTTTAGCGAGACCCGGCTATAACTAGAGCGAGAGGTAAGAGTAGGTAGTATCCGCTTAGCCCGACTACTCTAGTGCTCCCTCCCTACATCTAGGATATAACTACCTAAATCGGTAGAGGAGCTGACTAGCAAGTAGAGGCACTTATCTCCTTTAGCTATAGTTAGAGGAGACTTACTAAAAGAGTAATTACGCTAGATTTAGTATAGGCGACGGCCTAGGACGAGGGTATAAGACGCGAAGTATACCATCAGGTTAGGCTTAGCATTAGGAAGTAAAGCAAGCTTCTCGATTAATAGGTACGACCCGCTAGTCAGAGGAAGTCCTCTCCCTCTTAGGCTCCTACTTCGTAATAATAAAGGACCGCCGCCGACGTAGTCAAGATACTTAACCCTATTGCTACGAATAGACGCCCCTAGCTACGGTATAGGAATAGCTAAGAGCGGTTTCGGACCCCGCTATATACGCTAACGTAAAGTAGAGGAAGATCCCTAGGTTCGACCCCTAGTCTACAACTATACTAGCTCCCCTAACTGCTACCTCTCTCCTAAATACCTAGTATAGTAGCGGGGCTAGATATATAAACCCGAACGAGAGGCTTAGAGAGAGCGAGGGCGCGGAAGGGACCATTACTAGTAGGAAGATCGGTCTAGGATAGATAGGATATAGTATAAGGACTAGTAAGAAAGGTGGATACGAACTAGCCTCGGGTGCTAATAGCCTATTCGAAAGGGAAGTATAAACTAGGGCGGAAACCTCCTAGGCTTTAGGGGGGGGGGAGCTTGCTATTGGGCCACTTCTATATAGGGGTAGGCCGTAGATGGCTTTTTGACATTGCGTTTATTTTAGTGAAGTTTCTCGCGTACGAGCTACGCATATATATAAAGCCTGCCAGGAAACCCGCTTAGGGGCTCCTAGGCAGGCAAGGCAAGACGACAACAATAATCGAGGTTCTTTTCTTTAGTAGACTAGAGTAGGTCAGGCTCTAACTAGAGGGCTAGAGCCATTTATTTGAAGATTGTGCCTTAAAGAGAGCTCCGGAGCTATATTGAGCTATAGCTTGTTGAAGCCTTCGTTCCTCCCCCAATTCACTACATCGATATTACTAGACTGTTGTGACCAGCGGTAGGGTATAGTATATATGTGGATTTAAGGTGCTGCGCACCAGTTCACTAGCTTAACGCCAAATATATAGTCACGGAACTAGTTGGCTCGTATACTTGCCGGCTAGATACGCTACTAGGCATCTATAATGTCTTCTATATTATATAGTTAAAGAGAACTAGCGATAACCTATCCTATCGTAGAAGCAGGACGATACCCAACCCCTAGTAATTATCCCCAAAGATAGCCTAGATAGTGAAAAGGAATGGCAAGTCGAGGAAATCCTCTAGACTAAGATAACAAGAGCCGGAACTAGAATACAAGTCAAGTAGGTAGGTTATTACAACCTATATAGGAACCTTTAAGCGCCTTCCTAGAGATAGAAGCATTGGACCGGTTTGAGGCTACATGTAGAAAGATCACAGAAAGCGATGCCTCCCCTAGGAGGGGAAGGGGGTAATATATAGGCTGAGCCTAGGCAGGCCTCGGCCACCCTCGGCCAACCCTAACCCTTATATACCCCTGCCCCTGAATGGCAACACTAATATCGCGGGCAGCGACCCCCATCGTGCCTGCCCTTTCGGGTTGCTGCCTCCCTCTAGTTAGGCAGAGGCTACGTTACCCATTTCGTGGGGTCCTTCCTCTTCCTCTTCTTTCTCTTCTCCTTCTTCCTCTTCTTCTTTTCTTCAAGATTGGATATACTCGTAGAGTCGTCATCAGCTTAGTTGAAATACGCTTCTGAGACCGTTACAGCTTCTATAACAGAGAAGAATATATAGGGTAGTTTTATAGGGGCTGGTCTAGTGCTATATAATCTAGAGAGGGTGCTTTCCAAGCTAGACATCAAGCTTTATACTCCATATCTCTGAACTTATAGGCCGGCACTCTACAACCTTGGGTCTTCTAGATACTATATAACCCCGAGAAGCCGACGTATAGTCAATGCTTATCAAGACTCGTATTGCTAACTATCAAAATAGCTCCCTAACTTCAATATTAGCTGCTGTAGACCAGCTTGCCAAAGGTATAATAGCTATAATGCACTAGGTGGCTCTCCTTCGGTTAGAGGTCTCTTCGCTCCGCAAGGCTAATAAGGCACTAAGCAAGCGCCGGCATGCTAAGAAAATACGTATACGGCTTGGAGGGTCACTTACTATGCAAGATGCAAAGGATCTACTAGATCAGAACGCTATAGGTGAGGAGGTAGTACAGGAAACGTAGCCGGATAGTGGTGGTTCAGGGGGGCTCGTACGAAGATTCGGTGCTGTGGTGTATGCGGCAAGCCTGGCTACAATGCGCGCACTTGCTAGGAGGCTGCAGAATCATCTGATTTATCTATTTCTGATGTAATTATACTTGGTTCCTAGTGTTGATGTGTTGTAGTCTAGGATAGTATTTATAGGGTAGTAGAAAGTGGCTCACTCGCTTATCTGGCTCACTCGCTTATCATGCACGTTACGCAATAGTATAGTCGCGTCTCGGATAGCAGCTCCGGGATGAAAGTCCGCCGCACATAGAAGGGATTACGCTTATAGTATAGGCGAGACTTGGACAATGGGGCCGTGCATTACAGCGATCTGTTGCAATGAAGAGCCGTGGTGCATGTTGGGGAGGATGTTGAGCGGAGGTTATAAGGTGCTAAAACCCTAAGAGAAGTAGTTCGTTCGTTTCTGTCGTTCGAATGACGAAAAAGTTTGACCAGCATGCTGGATGTAAAATGTCCTACAGGCTTACAAGACGAAGATGTATTGAGTTGGCAACGGTTACAGGCGCTGATTGGGCATCAGCTGCTCAGTTCGTAGGGCATCCAGACCGGAGGTGCTGTCCGGAGATGCTATCCAGCCGAGAGTCCCCAAGGCCGGCACAAGGCTCAGCCAGTTACATCAATATGACTATATGATTCGTGTCTGACCTTCGTAGCACGAGAGTGGATCAGCATCCTATGTATAAAGAGTCTTACTGATTTATAGACACGATGCACGCATGAAACCCCAGCTACTGGGGTAGTATCCGTAGGTGTTATCCAGAGGTGCTGTCCGGGGGTGTTGTCCGGGGGTGTTGTCGGGGGTGTTGTCCGGAGGTGTTGTCCGGAGGTGGGTTCCAAAAAGCGGTATGGTTGAAGAAGTGGCTGGAAAGTGGGGTGCCCGACTTAAATTCTTACAGGTTCGGCCAGGTTGTTCATCACTGATCGGCGTCATAGCAGGCAATGTATGGTTCTCACAGGGATAGAATCGCTGTCAGGCCGTTGCTGGTTTCGTAAGATGACGACATGACTATCCATCGTTGCAACTTACTCAAGTTGGGCCGTCATAGAGCTCAGGACTCTCTTATTTAAAGGCCAGCAGTATTCTGGTGTCGCCCTTATAGTAGGAACAACTTTACTTTCAATATACTCCGACTATACCAAACCCTAGTACATCCTCGAAGTAGCTACCATGAGAATTGTCTTTATTGCCGCTGTTGCAAGCCTTTGGGCGACTACTGTGGCTGCGATCTGTGTTTAAGTTGTGAGGAGTGTCCCGCTGGCACTCATTGCGAGAATGAGCCCGAAATTGTGCGTATCAGCACTAACCTAAATGTGTATATCAGCTAACATAGTCTTTAGTGCCGGGCTTCAGGAGTATGTCTAGACTGGATAACAGCTAACGCTTTATACTAATTTCCAACACACTTCTAGTACCAACCCAGTACTATCTGTTGTGCGTGGAAAATGGTGATTAAGAAGGTTAATCGTCAAGAATGTTTTCTATTACAATATTGATGCAGACAAGCTCAGCACATGTTTCTTATCAATGGTAGTCCACTTGCCGGTATGTCACGTACCGACCACATGTAGCCCGGTGGGACAGAGGGGCGCAGTTATAGCCAATCATTGGAACATGGGTCAGGAACATCAGGATTGGAGCATTCAGGAACTATAGAGCTCCAAAGGCGATGGGAGCTCAGAAGGCTCCAAGCGCGCTAAGGAAGTCATGGAGCTCTGGCAAGCTCCATCGACGTGCACGAGTTTTTAATGCTCTCTACGCCATCTATTTTCTTTTCAACGCGCGATATCCCAGATATCGTGCATATTTGCTGAACGATTCGATCTGAATGCCTGTCCTGCTTCCTCGGCAAGACGAGTATAGAACGGACGAACTGGATAGGATGCCTCTGGAGAATTTTGGTCGCAATTAGCGCTAAAGTTCGGTTGTTTGTCCTTCTGTCGTTTCTGCCACAGCATAATTAGCATAAAAAGAGGGAGAACAGCCACATGTGGGGGAGACGTATACATAATCGGCTCGGCTTCCTCTGAATAGACAAGGAGGAAGAGGGGCGATGGGCCTGCAAGCGACTTCACACGCGTGCCGGTCCGCTGGTGTTCCAGTATCGTATCCCTCAACCCTAGCCTATCCGAAGGTCTCTGGGCGTTCTCGTATATGTCAACAACGGCACTGATGTCGCGTTCACCTCGCTTCTGGTTGGCTTCTCATCTCTCTCAGCCCTCACAATGAGCTTAAGGGAATCAAAAAGCGCGATTAGCCGAATGTAAGCTAGCCATCGTAGCATATATGTGCTCTGTTTTTCAGAGATAACACAGTCCACAGCTGTCAGGATCCGGTCGGCAGTGACAGACTGTCCCCGAACCTCCGGGCCGACCTGTTGCCACGGAGGCGCGCAGAGGGCGAGGCTGCAGCAGACTATCTGAAGCCACCTACCTCAGCAACCAAGAGGCGGTAGCCACGCCCTCGCACGCAACTCCGAGGCTTTCGGGGCGCAAAGGTATTGGAGGGAGCGATAGTAAGATGGAGGAATATTGTACCGATGAGAAGGATGATAAGGAGGGAGAGTCGGGGAGGGTTTGGGAGAAGGCAGAGTTCAATGCAATCCCATTGGCACCCCTACCTTCATTTGGCTACCCACCTGCGTACAACTATCGTGTGCTTAGCTCGTACCCCTTCACTCTAACGATAACCCATGGAGCCTGGGCTGGCTCCCTGACAACAGCTCTAAATGCGGCGATGAATCGGGTGTCCGAACTAGCGATATTAGGAGGTAACGTCGTCTCCCGGAGTAACGATGTGTAGTCTTCCCAAATCTTCCTATATTTGTTGGCGAAGCACTCAATTGCATCTGTTGCTTCCCTCTTATGCTTCCTATCTGTTAACCTAGCTATAGTAGGTGCTATAGCAGAGGGACTATAAGTACCCTATAGCTGGGTTGTACAGCCTGTAAGTATAGTAGTAGTAGGTTGAGGTTGTGCTACGAGTCCCAACCGACCTACCCTATACCGCAGGATGGAAACGAGAGTCCTTGCAATTGCTCGACCCTAGCGTACAGCCACTGGCTCGCGGCAAGCATTTTTAGGGCCCACAATATAGGCCGGACCCATTTTAATTAGGACCTTGCATTAGGCTAAACCAAAGCCTAAACTAGTTAAGTATTAATATATATAGCTAAGCCAAAGCACTAGCTATATATATATACTACTAGTAGCCAACCTATATAGTACTAGCTATAATAGGTTAGATAAGTGGGGCCTAGTAGGTCCAGACCTCGAGTTTTGCAGGATTGAGTTTTCCACCCAATAGACCTCTGGCTCGTGCAATCCACTACACCTTGGTTGGTGGAATATAAGTAGAAGATAGTACAGTCTACTCATAGTGGATTACAAGCAACACTTAGCTTCTATAACACCTAGCGAATCTATAATATAGAAGCTTTACAACTATTATTATTATCTGCTAAAGAGCCTGGCTAGCTCTATAAGTACTGCCGGTGAAGAGCTGTAGGTATAGTGCGCTTAGCCTATAATAAGACCTAGTCTTATCACTTAGATCACCTAAAGCTATTAGCTTTAGTGGTTATCTATAGTGCCTATAGACCTAGATCACAACATAAAGGAAAACCGTGCCTGAACAGGCTGGACTAAAAACCTCTGCCTCCCCTTTTCTAGTCTATATCCTTCGAATCCTTCCACTCCAGTGAAAAGGAAGGCTAGGTGGCTAACTAGGCCAGTGGCCTAGCCTAGTTCTAGCCGAATGGCTAGCCTGTAGTCTAGGAGCCTCCCAGAGCCTAGTAGCCACCTAATAACCTTCCTTGTAAGCCCTCTCTCCTTGTCTCCCCCCCATCGAGGGCCAAATGTAGGTCCCCCTATAAGCGTATTACTATAGCCGGCCAAGTCCTTGGTATAGGTGGTTAAGGGCACTATACTACTAGATATTCCACTGTTTCCCGCCCCTGGCCGCATTGCAGTAGGGGGTAGGTATTCCAGGAACCCTAGCCCTAAAGAGGAAGTCCCTAAGGCCTATAACCCCTGTTCGGGCCTGGATTAGTAGAGAGCTCTTGGCCTTAGTGAGGCCTTTGTACCTTTCTAGTGCCTTTTCGTCAAGCTTTGGCCGGCAGTCAGCCGGTTGAGTGGTAGGTAGGGCCTGGTTCTGGCCCTATACCGCTATTACCTTCGTGTAGCCCTAGGCCTACCTTAGCTTCTAGGCCTTGTTGAGGGCCTCTTGGGGTGTCTGCCCTAGGCCTTCCAGGCCGGATTACTTCGATGCCTCCTCTATAGCTAGGGCCTCTATAGGCCGCCTAGCTGCCTGTACTAGACAAAACTGGCTTTGGATCTTCTTGCAGGCCTCTTCGACTAGTAGACCTAGGGGTCTATAGCCTTGTAGAGGGCTAGGAGGGTAGGCATCTGAAGTCGGTCTTCGAAGTCAGCTAGCCTCTAGTTGAATAGAGGTCTATGGAGGGACGAAGGTCTCGGTTTCTAGGCTTCGAATAGGCATAGCTTGTAGGCCCCGGCTACTATACGTAGGCTCCTGCTCTGAGCCTTCTAGAGGTCCCTCGCAATGCCCTGTGGCCGGCCCCCAATAGGGGTAGTGTCAGGGCTGGGCCTAGGATATCGCAGCTGAAGTGAAGGGGTACAAGCGAGGCAGTAGCTATTACTGAGCACCGTGAACACAGAGGTAGGGGTCAGGAAGGAATCACATTGAACTCTGCCCTCCTCCCTCCTTCGGTTGCCCTATGCCCCTCTTATCGGCCTGTCAACTAGCCTTGCCCTCCTATATCCTACGGCTCTGAAACAGCTATGCAACACTACTCAGACGCTGCGTACACGCCTGCAACAGATGTGAAACTTAATGATGCGTCACCCCCTGTGCGCCACGTGAATAGGGCGTACTAGCCACCCGGCGCCGATCCGTCCCCACTTCCTCGGCAGGTGGGCCCCGGAACCCCGGACCCCCTTTCCATATCCTGACAGGTAGGTATATGGAAGCTTGAAGCTCTATAGGCCAGGGCACTACGGATATATTTAGTATAGACCTCCCGGGCCTTGACTAGTGCCGGGCCCTAGGTCTTAGCAGCTATTCTAGATAGTACAAAGTCCTATGTTTTTAGCTTACGCTCTATAGCCTCCTTGTGGGCCCTCCAATTTAGCCTCCAGTCTAGCCAGACCCTAGGAATCGGCTAGAAGGCTTTGGCTATATTTATCGAAGCCCTCCCCGGCTAGGTAGGCCAAGTTGACTGGGTTTGACCACTGTTTTCGACCCTTGTTGAAGTGGATCAACTCGCTCTTCTCCCCGGCGAAGACTATCCCCCTAGATTCGGCCCATTGTAGGCAGGTCTTCCAGGCCTCTTCTAGTTGCCGGCAGTTGGCCTGGGGCCCCCGGCCGAAGGCTAGGAGGTTGGTGTCGTCTGCAAAGCCTACTATGGCTACCCCCGGGTGCTTTTCCTTTAAAGCCCTATATAGGGAAGCAATATAAAGGATAAAAAGGATCGGGGATAGTGGGGAACCCTGGGGGACCCCGGCCTTGATTGGTATAGGCTCGGTAGCCTGATAATTATAGTTATTACTAACCGGCTATTAAAGAGCGCAATCTTCGAGGTAATAGCCACTACTATAGTTGAGGTAGTAGCCGACCGACTATTATACTACTTTATTTGTCACTATAGGCCTCCTACTAGAATTGTTTTAGATAGAGGCCCCTAGTTTATAAGCCTAGTCTAGAAACGGATTTGCAAGCTACTTAGGATCACTCGGCGGCTATCGACCACCTACTACCCTAAAACCAATAGTGTAACGGTCTTAGGAGTGTATTTCAACTATCTAATGACAACTCTATAAGTATATCCAATCTTGGAGAAAAGAAGAAGGGGAACGAGGAAGAGGGGGAAGGATATAGCGAAGTGAGTAACGTAGCCTCTACCTGACTAGAGGAAGGCAATAACCCGAAAGAGGAAGGTACGATGAGGGTCGCTGCTAGCGATATTAGTATTGACGTTCAGGGGCAGGGGTATATACGAGGGTTAGGGGTTGGCCAAGGGTGGCCGAGGCCTGCCTAGGGCTTAGCCTATTATATTACCCCCCTCCCCTCCTAGGGGACGCATCGCTTTCTATGATTTTTCTATAGGTAGCCTTAAACCAGTCCAATACCTCTATCTCTAGGAAGGCGCTTAAAGGTTCCTATATAGGTATATATAGCCTACCTACTTGACTTATACTCTAGTTCCAGCTCTTATTATCTTAGCTTGGAGGATTTCCTCGACTTACCATTCCTTCTCGCTATCTAAGCTATCTTCAGGGATAATTGCTAGGGTTGGGTATCATCCTACTTCTACGATAGGAGTAGGTCATCGCTAGCTCTCTTTAGCTATATAATATAGAAGACGTTGTAGATGCCTAGTAGCGTATTTAGCCGGCAAGCGTATAAGCTAACTAGTTCTATAACTATATATTTAGCGTTAAGCTAGTTAAGCTTCTTCGAGGGTCTACTAGTCTTGACATTCTTTAGGCGTAACTACACCTTATCTCCTACCTAGAAACTGCTCCGCAATTTACCTATTATAGTTGGTATACTCCTCCTATTATTCTTAGGCTATAGCTATTATAGCTTGCGCTACTTCTATTGCTTCCTTAAGCTTAGCGATAAAAGCCTCGCTATAGGCTACTAGAGATCTCCTAGTAGTATGTAGTTTCTCTTGCTCGCTAGCTAAATCGAGGAGGTCTATATTATAGCTATATATTAGGAAAAAGGGGCTAATTCCCATCGATGTTATAGTTTAGTTGTTTGATAGCCAGCATTGCTATAGGCAATAGGTCTGCCTAGTCATCTTACTAGTATATTATAGTAGTATAGGTAATGTTCTACTACCTAGTTGGCTCGTTCCGTTACGCTATTAGTTTCTAGGTAGAAGGCTATCGACATCCGCTAAGTAATTTTAAGGAGCTCGTAGATCCATTTCTATATAATACTAACGAATTGAGGCCCTCTATCTAAGATAATCGCTAAGGGGAGACTATAATGTCGAACGAGGTAGCTAAGTAGCTACCCGGCTACTACCTTAGTCGTTGTCGACGCTATAGCTTTAAATATTATGCTCTTCGATAAGCGGTTGATAATGACTATAATTATATCCGCCTAGTTAGGGCCGGATAGGGGTAATCTAGTAATAAAATCTATCGAAATCTTTCTAAATTCGTTCAGGGATAGGTAGTAGCTTTAATAAGCCTCTTCGCTTCTCTCTCATATCGCTATCCTTCTATAAACGTCGTAGTTCTAGAGGAACTTTCGGATATCTTGGCTAAGGCTAGGCCAAATAAAGTTACAGGCAATTAATAGTTTAGTAAGGTCTCTACCTAGGTAACTAGAGAGAGCAGTATATATCTCTTAGATAATTCAAGTATAGTAGTTCGGAGAATAGAACCTAAATCCGTCCCCTCTAATAGAGTCGTTTTCCTTCGTCGATCGAATACTTAGAAATCGAGATAGGAAGTCTCTATAAAGGGTAATTGTCTTTCGCTATCTCTAACCATCTAGCGAATTAGCTAGTACTAGTTATTTGCTTCTAGTCCCTAGTTCTAAAGGTCATTGAGTAGGCCTTTAGCAAATAGGCTCTCTAGTAGGTTTGACTTATTAGCATTATCGTTGCCTTCTCTATCCTAGTCGCTAGCCTTTACGAGCCCTATATTGACTTTTGTCTCTAGCTAACTAGAGGGGGGCTCTAATTCTCCTATTGTCACTATATATAGGAGAGTCTTGATCTAGGCTCGATATATAGAGATATAGCCCCTCTAAACCTTTAGTAACTAGAAGTAACGCCCTACTAGGCGCTTATTAAGTCTATCTACTAGTATATCCTATTCTCTCCTCAAGAGGGTATTAGGAACTACTACCTCTTTACTAGGCTAGTACTTTAGCTTAAAGTTATAGCGGGCGAGGATCTCTACCTAACGACCTATCTCTCGCTCAACTACTTTCCTCTAGAAGTATTTGAGGTTCTTATAGTCTATCTAAATTTCGAAGGACGGCATACTCTATAACTCTATATCCTATTATTCGAGGCATTATATAACGGCTAGAAGCTCCTTATCGTATATAGGGTAGTTGTACACTACGTGTTATTCTTCTTCAAGAAGAAGGCTATAGGTCGCAAGATTCCTTCGTCGTTATACTAGGAGAGTACTCCTCTAATCGCGTATCCTAAAGAGTCTATTTCAACTACTATCTTTCGATCTAGGTCCTATTAGGCTAGGATAGGTATATTAATAAGGAGGGTTTTAAGTTGCTCGAAGGCTTCCTTATACTAGGGCGACTAGATAAAGGGCACTCCTTTCTTAGTAAGGGTAGTTAAGGGCATCGCTATATTAAGAAGTTTAGAATAAACTCTTAGTAGTAGTTCGCGAACCTATAAACCCTTAGACTCCCTTAATAGTCTTGGGCGCTCCTACTACTTAATTGCCTTAATCTTTTTAGGGTCAATACGAATCCCCTTCCCTACTTCAACGATAAACCCTAGGTACTTGAACTCTTCGCTTCGAAGTTATTTATCGATATCGACTTAAAGACCTACTTCCTAGAGTTTTTTTATAACCATTTTAACTTTCTTCCTATAGTTAGAGAGGGAGCTATTAGAGTAGATAAGAACGTCGTCTATATAGGTAGCAGAACTTATCGAGGTACTCCTATAACGTCTTATTAATATACTACTAGAAGGTAGCTAGCGTACTAGTTAGGCTAAAGGGGGTAACTAGCTATTTATAAAGCCTATATCTTATATAGAAGGCTATCTCTACTTATCTCCCTCTTTGATCTAGATCTTATAGAATATAGCGATTATTGTAACGGGCTGAGCCCTGTAGTGGCCTCGGCAACCCTTAGCCAACCCTAACCCTTATTAGGCACCCCTGCCCCTGAACGTCAACACCAATATCGCTAGCAACGACCCTCATCGTGCCTACCTCTTTCGGGTTGTTGCCTTCCTCTAGTCAGGTAGAGGCCATATCACCTACTTTGCTATATCCTTCCCTCCCTCTTCTTCATTCCCTTTCCTCTTCTTCTTCTTTTCCCTAAGATTAGATATACTTATAGAGTCGTTATTAGCTTAGTTGAAATACACTTCTAAGACCGTTATATTACATCTAATCTTCCTCTTTTCGTAAGAATAGAGTATTTAGGACTAGCAGGTCATTTATATCGTCGTCTATAGGGAACTCTAGACGCGACCATTATAAAGCAAGTCCGAGTCGTTAACTAGGTGATATTAGCATTAACGGGTCTGCAAGATATCGGCATTCGACTAGTTAAGCGAGGGAGTAATATCTCGGCGCTTACGACCAAGTAAGCTACGACGTTGCCCGTAAGATACTAGCTTCAGGGCTAGTTAAGCTATATATCGGATAGCAAGATACTAGCCTATAGGATTAGTTGAGCTAACGAAGGGACTCCTATCTTCTGCAATAGATAGTCGAGAATTACGAGGCTCGTATTATCAACGAGGCAATAGAGCAATACCCGGGCTATAGCCTTCGGTAGTATAGGAGGTCACGAATCCTATATTTCTAACTATTATACTATAAGGGCGAAGACCTTAAGCCTAAAGGAGCTAAGTAGCTAGGTATAACTAGAATATTTACGACTTCAAGTCCTTAGCAGCGAGGTACTATTGGAAAGTCCTTAGCAGGCGAGGTACTATTAGAAAGTCCTTAGTAGGTGAGGCACCATTATTGGAAAGCCCTCTATTAGGCGAGGCACTATAGAAAGCCCTCTACTAAGCGAGGTATAATGGAAAGTCTTGATAGACAAACATTTAATGTCGGCAAACAATAACCCTATAAGCGAGGATAGCTAAGAGGCTACTACCCTAACCTAGATCCTCTAACTACTTTCGGCCTAGAGCTAGCACCTAGTCGAGATTGAAAATCGCTAGCTATAGAGAGCGAGTTATACTAGATATATATCTAAGCTATCTAGGAAGGCCTCGCCTCCCTATAAACCTAGTCTACTCTAACCTTCGAGACTACCCTATAGGTACGATACCTCTATACTACCTATAGCAAGTATTATACTAGCCTCGCCTCCTAGCTAGACAAAGAAAAGATGACGCTCCTAGATCCTCTATATTTATAGGAACTAGAAGAAGTACTAAAACTAGAGGCTAGAAATAGAAGGAAAACTATATATAGATAGGTGCTTATTAGGCTCCGCCGCTAATTAGTTTACTTATATCTACTCCCGGCTAGGGGACTTACTATAGTCGATGGCAGCCGCTTTCTACGAGAGTAGTAGCCTAGAGGGCGCTCGCAACCCTATAGCCTTTCTCCAATACCTGACTATATATACGAGGATCCTAATATCGCCTAGTATACCCTCAACAACTTAGACTAGATGACCTAGGGCAAAAGGAGTCGTTTATAGCGTTCTACCTACGATTTAAGAAGTAGCTTGCTAATATAGGAGGAGCTATATAGTACGACGCTATTTAGATCAACTACCTTAGGAAGACCCTTAACGAAGAGATAAAGGATCTTCTCGTTTTAATGCTCCACCTCCTAGTAGACTACCTAGGATTCGTTCAAGAACTTTACCTCCTAGGGGCTAATATCGATGCCTAAGGTCTAACTAGAGGAGGATAGATAAGGCTACCCCTATATTCCTATAAGCAAGGAACCCTCCTCCTAACTAGAGAGTAGCAAAGCATTAGAACGACAAGTATAGGTACCCCTATATAAGATACAATAGATTAGGAGCCTATAAGGGTTAGGGCGATATAGAAATAGAACGAGGAATTAGTTAGTAAGCGAGCGAAATAGGCTAATAAGAAGGAAATAGAGCTACGCTATAAAGAGAAGCGGTATCTATAATATAGAAGGAAGGGATTATTGGATTATAGAGTACCTACTTCTTCCCCCTATGCGTCCTAGCTCTTTAACCTAGGCCTATATTAAGAAATCGTACCCTAAGCTCCTAAGATCAAGAATTAGTCTAGATATAGATAGGATTCCTCTAACTAGATAGAGGAAAGTGATAGGAGTTAAAAGACTAGCTCCTAGTAGAAGTCGTTATTAGGAGTACTTAGAGGTAGTACGAGAATAGAAGAGATAGAGAAGAAGATAGATAGCCCCCCTATTTATATTAATATTAGCATTAATGGAACTTATTACTAAAGCCTTTATCGACTATAGATTTTGTCTTATACTACTATTAGTCTCTCCTTCGCGAAACGCCTACGCCTCCTATATATTCCTATTACCCTACGCACCTTGAGCAAGTCAATGAAATAGTTAAAGGCCTTATTCGATATATAGCCTATATAGATACTAATATCGATATATAAAAACAACTAACGTCTTCTTTTATATTATCCTAGACTAGAAGGACGATATTATTCTTAGGCGACTATAGATAGACGCTAAGGATATAACTATCTCTCCTCTTAGAGGAATAAGATTAGGACCTTAGGGCTAGTAATTAAGGAAAGGAGCTAAGAGGAGGGAGCTACCCTATTAGTCTCCTAATAATCGGCAAGCGTATTTAGAGCTCTTATAAAGAGAGCTAGAAGAACTAGAGAACCTGCCCTAACTAGAAGGAGCCTATTAGGTTATTTATAGCTAGCCTAGTAGATATCGAGAAAGCCCTAGTACTAAAGAAGTATAGAGACCCTAGATAGAAGCTGCTATAATACTACTACGAATTCCTTCCCCTCTTCAACTAAAATGCTATAGACTAGCTGCTACCCTACTAACTAGGGGTAGACTAAAAATTCCTTAGAAAAGGATAAGAATAGATAAAGAAAAGCCCCTACCTTAGGGGCTACTTTATAGGATATCGAGGAGGAATTAATCGTCCTATAGAAAACCCTTATAGAACTTCTTAATAAGAACTTTATCTAGGCAAGTAGCTGTTAGCCTTAGCCCCTATTTTATTTGTTAGGAAGCCTAGAGGTGGACTACGCTTCTATATCGATTACTATAGGTTGAATGCTATTATATATAAGGACTATATCTACTCCCCTAATCAACGAAATACTTAGGTCTCTATCGAAGGCAAAATGCTTATAAAGCTAGATATAATCGCTATATTCTATAAGATCTAGATCAAAGAGGGAGACGAGTAGAAGACGGCCTTCTATATAAGATATAGGCTATATAAATAGCTGGTTACCCCCTTTAGCTTAACTAGCGCGCTAGCTATCTTCTAGCGCTATATTAATAAGATATTATAGGAGTACCTCGACGAGTTCTGCTTAGTATATATAGACGACATTATTATCTACTCTAAGTTCCCGCTATAGGAGGAAAGTTAAAATAGTTATAAAGAAACTCTAAGAGAGGTCTCTAGGTTGATATCGATAAATGCAACTTCGAGGCAAAGAGCGTTAAGTATCTAGGGTTCATTATCGAAGCTAGGAAGGGGATCTATATTGATCTAGAAAAAATTGAGGCGATTAAGTAGTAGGAGTATCCTAAATCTATTAAGGGAGTTTATAGGTTTATTAGGTTTGCTAACTACTACTAAGAGTTCGTCCTAAACTTCTTAATAGTAGCAATACCCTTAACTACCCTTACTAAGAAAGGAGCCCCCTTTATCTAGTCACCCTAGTATAAGGAAGCCTTTAAGCAACTTAAGACCCTCCTTATTAGTGCCCTATCCTAGCCTAGTAGGACCCTAACTAGAAGATAGTAGTCGAAATAGACTCCTTAGGGTATATAATTAGAGGAGCACTTTCTTAGTATAATGACGAAGGAATCTTACGACTAGTAGCCTTCTTTTAAGAAGAATAACGTAGTAGAGTGCAACTACCTAATATAATAAGGAGCTCCTAGCTATTATACGATGCCTTAAATAATAGGATAGAGCTATAAAGCGTACTATCCTTTAAGATCTAGACGGACTATAAGAACCTAGTACTTCTAGAGGAAATAGCAATTAAGTAAGAGATAGGTCTATTAGGTAGAGATCCTCGCCCTATAATTTCAAGCTAAAGTACTAGCCTAGTAAGGAGGCGGTAGTCCCCAATACCCTCTCGAGGAGAGAATAGGATATACTAATAGATAGATTCGACGACACCTAGCTAGACGTTACTTCTAGTTGTTAAAAGCTTAGAGAGGTCGCATCTCGATATATCGAGCCTAGATCAAGATCCTCCTAGATAGTAGTAGTAGGAGAATTAGAGCCCCCCTCTAGTTAATAGGAGACGAAAGTTAATAGGGGTTTCAAGGGCTAGCGACTAGGATAGAGAGGGCGACGACGACGCTAATAAGTTAGACCTACTAGAGAACCTATTCGCCGAAGGCCTGCTTAAGGACCTCTAGAACTAAGGACTAGAAGCGAATAACTAGTACTAGCTAATCCGCTAGATAGTTAAGAATAGCGAAAGACAACTACCCTTATAGTAGGGGCTGCCTATCTTAATTTCTAAGTATTTAATTGATAAGGGAAAACGGCTCTATTAGAGAGGAAGATCTAGGTCCTATTCCTCGAACTACTATATACTCGAATTATCTAAGAGATATACGACTTAGCTCTCTCTAGTTACCCTAGTAGGGACCTTACTAAACTATTGATCGCTCGAAACTTTACTTGGCCTAGCCTTAGCCAAGATATCTAGAAGTTCCTCTAGAACTACGACGTCTATAGAAGAATAGCGATATAGAGAGAAAAGCGAAGAGGCTTACTAAACTACTATCCCGAAAGATCTAGAGCGAGATTTCGATGGATTTTATTACTAGACTACCTATATCTGCCCTAACTAAGTAGACTCGATTATAGTCATTACTAACCGCCTATCGAAGAATAATATTCGAAGTAATAGCCGACTATTATTAAAGTAGTAGCCGGGCAGCTACTTAGCTACTCGTTAGGCATTATAGTCTCCCCTTAGCGATCGTCTTAGATAGAGGCCCCTAGTTTATTAGCCTAGTATAGAAACGGATTTACAAGCTCCTTAAAAACCTAGCGGTTGTCAATAGCCTTCTACTAGAAACCGACAGCGTAATGGAACGAGCCAACTAGGTGCTAGAGCATTACCTTTGCTACTATACGATATACTAGCAAGATGACTAGGTAGGCCTATTGCCTATAGCAATGCTAGCTATCAATAACCGAACTACAATTAATAGGAATCAGCCCCTTTTTTATAATATAGCTATAACGTAGACTTCCTTGATTTAACTAGTAGACTAGAGAAACTATATACTACTAGAATCCCTAGTAGCCTATAGAGAAGCCTTCGTCGCTAAACTTAAAGAAGCAATAGAAGTAGCGCAAGCTATAATAGCTATAGCCCAAGAACGATAGGAGGAGTACGCTAATTAGGATAGACAGGTTGCTAAGCAATTTCGTATATAGAGATAAGGTATAGTTACGCTTAAGGAACGTCAAGACTAGTAGACCCTCGAAGAAGCTCGACTAGCTTAATGCTAAGTATATAGTTATAGAACTAGTTAGTTCCTACGCCTGCCGCCTAGAGATATACTACTAGGCATTTACAATGTCTTCTATATTATATAGTTGAAGAGGGCTAGCGATGACCTACTTCCCTTATAGAAGCAAGATGATAATATACAACTACTAGCAATCATCCTAGAAGATAGCCTGGATAGCGAAAAGGAATAGCAAGTCGAAGAAATTCTTCAAGCTAAGACGATAAGAGTAGGAACTAGGGTATAAGTCAAGTAGGTAGGCTATATACCTATATAGGAACCTCTAAGCGCCTTCCTAGAGACGGAGGCCCTAGACTGGTTTAAGACTATATATAGGAAGATAACGGCGACGACTCTCCCCTAGGAGAGGAGGGGGTAATATAACGGGCTAAGCCCTATAGTAGCCTCGGCAACCCTTGGCCAACCCTAACCCTTATTGGGCACCCCTGCCCCTAAACGTCAATACTAATATCGCTAGCAACGACCCTCATCGTGCCTACCTCTTTCGGGTTGTTGCCTTCCTCTAGTTAGGTAGAGGCCACGTCACCCACTTTACTATATCCTTCCCTCCCTCTTCTTCGTTCCCTTTCCTCTTCTTCTTCTTTTCCCTAAGATTGGATATACTCGTAGTCGTTATTAGCTTAGTTGAAATACACTTCTGAGACCGTTATAATGGCCTTCGTCGTATAGCCGCTAGACATCGTTGGCGTTCAGCTTAGCGGGCCTAGGGTTCGGGCGATTACTACGACGATTACTACCTCTATTATATATACCGTATATAGATTCCTAGCATAGCTCTGTCGTCTAGCCTATAGCCTGCTTATTAACTAAGGCGATATTCAAATATAATGCAGCGAACTAGTCGAAATCGACTATAGGGTCTATATATAGAAGTGCTACTATAGTCTATAGCATAGGAGTAAGTCGGCTACGGAATTCAGCCTTCTACTTAGACTTATTGCGACCTAGTTCGCTAGCTAGCCTGACGAAGTCATTCTTAAAGGAGGCGAAGTCGGTAGAGGTCGCTAGCTTAAGCCGGTTAAACGCATTAAGGGCTTCTTCGACTTAGTTCGGGTTCGAGTATTCGCGCTATAAGTAGTCTAGTAGCTTATACGAGGAAGAAACCAGGTCGGGATAAGTCTCCCGCAAGTAGGGCGCTAGCACGTTAGCTGCCTTGCCGCTAATATAGCTCTCAATATATACTTGCTTAGCTACATCGTTGGTAAAGCGATCTACGTTGACCTCTAGCTTCTTCGAGATAGCTCGGTGCTATACTTCAAACTTCATCGTATCCTTTTTAGCCTCGTTGTAAAAGATAGAGGGTCTAGGAGCCTATCGCTCTTCTAGCCGGCGTCTACTAGAATAGGGTGCTCGATATCTTTAGTCCGGCCACGTATCTATCTTTCTCGTTCGCTCGTGTCTTCGGGTTCTTCGTCCTAATAGGCGCCATTATAGGCGTCAGCGAGTAGTTGAAAGAGCTCGGCAATCTAGGCGTCTTGCTGAGCCAGCTCAGCCTCTCTAGTAGCCAGCTTAGTGGCGAGGTCATTCTTCGTCTTCTGCTTTCCTTTCGCACGAGCGGAGTGCTCGGCAGCTTCTTTAACGCCTTAGAGGCAGGTATCTTAGTGGCAGGAGTATCCTGCAGGTCGTTCGGGTTTGTCATTGCAGCTTCATTCGTTGGTCTCCAGGCGCGCAATGTAGCTATAGTCGTTCTTCGATTCTTCGCTTCTTCAGGCGCTTTAAGCAGCCGTTTCGGATTCTTCTGGTTCCTCGCCGGCGCGGAACGTAGCCAGGCACTTCGTTCAGTCAGGGCGCGCAACGCAGCCACTAGTTCTTCGGTTCGGTCGGCGCCTTCGGCTGCCAGACGGTTCTTTCGGTGGGATATTCTTGAGCCTTCCTAGGTAGTGGGTTTGAGCTTTCGATTGTGAGAGACGAGCAATATATGGGCGAGGCTCGAAGGCGCTGCTAATACTACTCAATTCTGCTAATCGAAAGCTGAGGAGGAGAGGGGAAAGGTAGGAATATAGGCCACGCGATGCGTAGGAAAAGGGGGAACCCCCTGCCAGGAAGCTATTCCAGTGCGGAAGCGCACCTATAACCCCAACCCTGGGTGCGCCTTGGGTGCGCCTTAGGTGCGCCTTCCGTCACAAGAAGAAGAAGAAGAAGAAGAAGAAAGGAAGGGAACGAGGAAGAAAAGGAAGGACGCAGCAAAATGGGTAACGTGGCCTATTCCTGACCAGAGGAAGGCAACAACGGCAACACCCAAAAGGGTAGGTGCGATGGGCGTCGCTGCCTATGATATTGTGTTGACATTCAGGGGCAGTGGTGGGCAATGAGGGTTAGGGTTTGCCGAGGGTTGCCGAGGCCACCCACAGGCTCAGCCGTTACACACGTAGAGTCGTCATCAGATAGTTGAAAAACACTCCTGAGACCGTTACAATACCATTATAGTAAGCCAGGGAGTGCATTAGGAGTAGGAAGAATAATAAGAAAGTAGAGAGGAAAGAGATTATCTAGGGGGTTTGGGGGAAAGGAGGAGGGAGGATAGAGGAGGGAGGCTACACGACAGTATAAGCAAGCGAGCCAGCCCAGCACCAAGCCTCGAGGGGGTCGGGATATAGTTGGTTCGCATCCCCCCCCCAATAGGGGATGGGATCCTAGCGCCGAAGATGCATCCCCATCGCGAATACGCGGGACGCATTCTAGAGGACTCGGATAGGTATGAACAAAGTAGAATAGGCGACGCCTTCTGGCCTCTATCGCCGGCGCCCTTTGGAGTCATTACGGAGGCGGCCCCGGTCCGGGAACGCAAATGGGTTCTCGTCCCGGCAAAACATCGGGCGAGCGATGCGCCGAGTCTGCTGAGTCAGCAACAACCGCAGTCGTGCACCAGCGAGATTTTGCGATATCGCCAATTGTTGCGTGGTGGGGCCCAAGCGCCCTGCCCCGCTATATCCTCCACTAGACAACAACACACACAATACCATCACAGTTTCCCTGTGCCTGCCTCGCACCCCATGACACCAATTGATTAACGTACATTATAAGCAAGTCGTGGGTATAAGCGGGCCGTGGCTTTCTTAGCGCGACACGCCATCTTTCCACCCTACATCTGTTTTCTCTACAACGCCATATGCTTCCTCCTTCAAAGGAAGCCAGGGTCATCTTAGCCCTTGGAGCTCTCCGAAACGACAAGCATCTAGGGCTTGAAGCCGTAGCTAAGCTCTATAATGTACCAGCTTCAAGCCTCCGTAACCGACGCGCTGGTCGACCTGCACGACGCGACACCACGCCCAACTCGCGCCGGCTCACGAATCATGAAGAGAAGGCTATTGTTCAATATATCATTGAGCTATCTACGCGATCTTTTTTATCAAGATTGCATGGTGTGGAAGATATGGCCAACCAACGCTACGCGCGCGAAATGCGCCCCTATCGGCAAGCCCCGGGCCTATAACTTCGTCAAATGCCAGCCAGATCTCTATACGCGTTATGCGCGTAGATACGACTACTAGAGGGACAAGTGCGAGGATCCAAGGATCATTGGCGAGTGGTTTACGGCCTAGTACTATATAACCCTGGGTCTTCTAGACACTATATAACCCTAGGTCTTTTAGATACTGTTACCGTCCACGCATTGATGTTGCTCAAGGTGTGGTAATGATTGACTAGATTGCTCCGAATGGGAGAGGAAGAGAGAGAACTAATTGACAGGAGGAAAACAGACAGCTTTTATCAAGCAGCTAACACGCATAGATGCTGCTGATCTCAGGATGATGCTGTAATAACGCACCCTGCATGAGAACCACGGCCGAGGGTTGCCGAGGGCTGTCTCGGGCCCAGCCCGTTACAGATACTATGTAACCCCCGAGAAGCCGATTTATAGTCAACGCTCATTAAGACTCGCATTGCCAACCACCAGAATAGCTCCCCAACTTTAATGTTAGCTGCTATAGACCAGCTTACCAAGGGTACGATAGCTGTAATGCACTAGGTGGTTCTCCTTTAGGCAGAGGCCTCTACTGTCCGTAAG
This sequence comes from Achaetomiella virescens, assembly GCA_031001845.1. Lineage (NCBI taxonomy): Eukaryota > Fungi > Ascomycota > Sordariomycetes > Sordariales > Chaetomiaceae > Achaetomiella > Achaetomiella virescens. The sequence goes on from JARNGD010000127.1 coordinate 45,890, forward strand.
GCTAATGAGGCACTAAGCAAGGGCCGGAGGGCTAAAAAATACGTATATGGTTTGGAGAATCACTTACTATGCAAGATGCAAACGATCTACTAGACCAGATGGTCGTAGGCGGTGAGGGAGTGCAAGAAATGTAGCCGGATACTGGTGGTTCAGGGGGGAGCACGTACGAAGGTTCGGTGCTGTAGGGTGTGCGGCAAGCCTGGCCATAATGCGCGCGCTTGCCAGGAGGCCGCAGAATCATCTGATTCAGCTGTCTCTGATGTAATTATAATTGGTTCTTAGTGTTGTTGTACTGCAATTGAAGATAGTTTTATAAGGTAGCGGAAAGGCCACGACCCGCTTCTACCCACGACTCGCTTATAATGTACGTTAGTTATGATGTTCCAACAGTCTCAATTATGCCCCTCCCTCCTAACGAGGTTGGACACGCCCCATGGTTGTCTACATAGGGAACACGTCTCTGTCAGACCTCCACAACCTCCACGAAATACACGAGCTGGCCATTCATCTGGCCATTCACCACCCTCACCACCAACTTTTGTGTTGGCGCGCTCTACGATAATCTTACTTTTGCTATGCTCTCCCTGACATCTTGCATACCTTCATTCCTCGGCTCCCTCGTCATCTTCTCAAGACTGTCCAACTTCACTAACACAATATCTTCATTCAAAATGCACATCAGCACCATCGAATACTGGTTTTCCCACCTCATCCATTTCACCAGCCTCACCCAGGGTAAAAGTAGCTCATACCCCTGGTCGGGAACGGACTCCTCTGCCCATCCCAGTGTCCCTCAGGCTCGTACGCACTCATCATCACCGGTACAATCCCCAGCACCTTCAGCGTCTCCAGCGCCCTAAACAAATCAACCACCCTCCGGATACTGGTCCTCAATGACGGATCTAGATACCGACGCCAGCTTCCGCACGTAAAACACCTTATCTTATCATCTCTGACCGCTGCGCCGTGCTCAACCGATCCGGCTGCACCCTCGTGTACACATCACACCCACGCTGTTGCAAAAAGCCCCCCCAAGATCTCTCCCGCAGTCTGTTTCGGTGATGGCACTGCGGCTCATCACATACAAGCTGTCCCCGATCACCCCCAGCCTCCCCTCCGGGAACAGGTGTGACCCTCAGCCCGTTGCCCATCATGGCGCACTCGTTGTTGTGCATCGGGTCAACCACGATCTCGATGTCGCCGCACTCCCCAAACTCTCTTGGGCTCGGCGCAAGGATGCCCCAGTATGTCTGCCAGAGCGCGGCGCCGTCCATGCCCCAGGCACTCTGCGTATGACGCTTGAAACTACCGTCTGGATTCTGCCCATAAACCAAGACAAGCAACTTCAAACCCGCTCAGCTTCCCTCCACAACCCCTTCGCAACATGCCCTAGATACACTAGGCCATTCGAAAACAACCAATCTTGTTGCTGTTGGCCCGCTCCGTATACCCTGCTCAGCTGGTATATGGTCTTCCCGCCGCCTGTGCTTTTGCTGTTGGCGCGTTTCGGACTTGGCTTTGAATCGCCGCAACTCGGCGAGCGCTGCCGCTTCCTGCCGTTCTCACTGTTGTTGTCAGGCTTGGGACTAAGCGATGAGCCGGCGAGCTGCGGGTGCTGGCGGTTGCGCGCCCCAAACCACTAGTGCTCAAGGATCTGGTCTAGCGCGGCTCGGTCACCGGGATGCCAGTTGAGGATACTCATGAGGAGATCGAACATCTGGCCAGATTCGCCCTGTCCATGGCGGGTTCCGTCCCAGTTGAAGGCCAACAGGCGGCCGGGGTCGGAGTCTGGCTTGGCTGGCGATGTCGATGGCCTCCTGGTCGTCGATTCCCAGCAGTGTACTCTACAGCATGCGGTAATGCACCCAGTTTTTGAGCATCCCCTCGCGCGCCTGTCTTGATGAAGCTGCCTCTCTTCCTCAAGGAAGAGCGTGTGGCGAAAACCAATTCATCCTTCCACATCTCATTGTCACGGAACTCGCCGTTTTTGCCCAATAATGCACTCCAGCGTCTGGAGCGGCTTCAGGAAGTCATCATACTGGCAACCGAAGGGCGTAAAGCCCAAGCGCAACCAAAGCAGGCTGATGCTGAGAGCCCAGATGTCGATATGGAGCCCTAGGGAATCCTCGAGCTCGAGTGCTCCTCAGGTCCTGCCCAAGGCAACGTGATGCCGGTGCTCTCGCCGAGTGGGGGGTTTGAGGGATTGTATGAGACGCAAAAGTCAATAATAGTGATGTCGCTGGAGCAGGCCCCCGAGCCGAAGGGAACGCCGGTGCGTTCGACGAGGTAAGCGGGGACGCCGGGTCCGAGTTTGGTCTCCGAGTTTCATCGATTGGCTCGACTCGGGTCAGCTCGGCTTCGCCAAGCAGCTTCATGATCGCTTCCTCATCCCCACTCGTCAACGCTGCCAGCGGACCGGAAGAGGATGCTTTCGGTTCTGAAGTCGCCATGGCAGAAACCTCGCGAGTGGATGAATTGAAGTCCCTTAACGAGCGGGAAGCAGATGTCCTTCAGCAGCTCCGGTACTTGTCCGTAGTGTTCGAAGACGTGTGTCAGCTTTGGCCCGAGAAACGGCAGACACGAAACAGAGATGATGTCGGTTAGGTCCGTCAATCCAGAAGTGCTCGTGGGCCAGCTGGATGTGGTCTGTCGTGAACACGTCCTTCCAGGGCCGCCGAAGAGATCGAGAGCCGTTAAGGTCTGAGCAGCCGAGGTTGGATGCCCCGTCTGCCATGATCTTGACGGCGCGCTACCCCTTGGAGAGTTTGTCGTGGCGTAACCGCCGTGGCCGAGCTTATGGGCCACTCGACCCGACCGCCCTCACCCGGGAAATCCCCAAATGACGACAGGATGGTAGCCCTCTGAATCAATTATGGTGGAGGGTCAGCTGCGCCTCCTGAACCCACTGCTTGAGCACCCCCTTCAATTCAACACACCTCCTCAGCTTCGCCCTGGCAGGCTCAGCTGGCGATGCAAGAGTGCTCAACTTCTCTGAATAACCTCATTGCCACCACTTTCTTAGCCGTCTAACATCGCGATTGCCTCATTGAGCCCCTGCTTGTAGTCTGTGACCGCCTGAGCCTCCTTCTCATCCTCTTGCTTCTTCCTCTCCTCTAAATGCTTCCTGGCATCCACAAATTCATCTGCTTCCTGAAAGCATCAAAATACTCGCTTTGCAACGCCTTCGTCAAGCCGCCTACCATCGTCCCTGCGCTCTTGGTGTATTCCACGATCATCCTCTCTTTCTCAACTTCTTGCCTTAGCCAGTGGTTGTCGAAGTCAATGGCATCGCTGCAGTGACAATCGTCTGCTGCTTGCTGATACTGGAGGTGGATGTGATTCATCAATTATGATTTTCAGCTCGCTAAAATATCCATTTACGACTCCTTGGCGCAATTGGTAGCGCGTTCGACTCCAGATCGAAAGGTTATCCGTTCAAGTCGGGTAGGGGTCAAGCATTCTACTTTTGCGGCTGTCTCATTCGTGGGCCCCTTCTCTGGTGGCATCTCCACCCCCTCTTTTTCGTCTCTACCAACCGGGTTGAAGCCGGACTGGCCGGAAACCACCCAATCAAGAATGTTAGAGATAACGTAAAACGGAAGCAGAGAAAGAAATCATACACCATTCGCTGAGCAAGGTATCGGCGAGGACGCCACTGTCAGCTTGCTCTTCGATAGAAGAGCCGAATACCAGTGAAATGGAACAAGACATCGAGATCGCCCGCCAGGTGGCCAAGAAAACGCTTCAAGTGCATCTTGATCCGGACGCAGGGTTTTACTCGCGCGCCCCTGGGCCGAAGAGTGTCAATCCCTGGAGTAATACCTCGTAACTGTTTGCTTTGCTGGCAACTACAGGCTCTCGCGTGTGAACAACACTGAAGATTTCTCCTTACGACTTCCAAAACTGAATCCGTTTATCGCGCTCACAAAAAATGCTGCGGCTGCAACGGAAATTAGAGACTTGAAGTTCTGGCTGAGCTATGGCCGAGCTGGACAGACCCCAAAATGACTTTCAATAATGAACTACCCAGGGGTTCCATTTCAACCAGAACTCCTCGGCGACTCTCTCATACCCAGGCTGGACAATTCGTCTCTGGAGTTGCTTCAGGGCCTTCTTGTTTGGTAGCACTACCACCTCCATGACTAAAATGGCCCTACGCCATCCCTCTTTGCGTCTCCGGCCAATGAAGACTGTGATGTGGCTGTCCACGGGGACGGTCTCGCTGCGGTGGCCGCCCGTAGCGTCCATTGTCATGATGCGCTCGCCCCAGACCGTGTACATGCACTGCTACTGGTGAGGCCGAGGCAGTAATTGTATTATAGAATTGATCCTGTCTTTCATTAGTTCTCCAAGTCAGTCCTCTACCCAGCAGAATGCTTTGCATTCGAGCCAGGGAAGTCGGCCTCGGTCCATGTCTCGCAGCGCAGCAAAACAGCCAACAGCTAAACCTTCACGATTCCTTTCTCCAAAGGCCGTTCCGTTCTCAGCGCATACGGTCTGCGACAGGAACCGACCTCACAGAGCAGAGTGTGCCGGAAAAGGAGAGTTGGATCATTCACTTTGCACTATGCATACTACCCTCCCATGCGCGCCTCCGTGAGCTGTTTCATCGCTTTTGCTCTTTTCCGTTCCCCTCCCCAACAGGAGTCTTGCTCTCATTCTCAAACCAAATATCACAGGTCTTGCAAAACCACAGGGGCTTGGTTCCAGTCTGTTGAAGGATTCGAGTAGGGAACTCGCGAACATGAAGACTCGTCAATTTCCCAGGGAAAATATTGCTTTTTGTGACGCGGCGTTCTCGAGCAAATTACCACCGAACCAGGGATGGGTTTCTCGTCACCCGTCATGGGATTCTCTGTGATTCGCCTCTCAACTTATATTAGCTCCAGTGGCTCGGTAACTAGGGGGCGCAATTCAACGGTGTTGGCTGTCAGCATTGGCCTCACAGCCGAGCCTATCATCGAGAACAAAGGCTCCATGAGCTCTCGTCGCTTGCAAAGCCGAATCTTGAATTGGTGCCCTTCAGCCAGGACAACCCTCCTTTCTCGCTGCATTCAGCTGCAGAAAAATAGTGCAACCCGAACCAAACGGGCAACATCTCCGTTCCTCCGTCCCTGGCAAAGAACCCATCCCGGATTGGCCCGAACCGCGCGCCGGCAAGGTACCCGAGGATGCAAAGCAACCTCATGCAAGCAGCCAACCGCATCACACCGGGAACTGACCAGGGCTCGGTGGCAGGGGGCAGGGACAGGGAGGCGAAGGGGGAGCAAGGTCCCATCGCAAAGATGCAAAGATCAAGCCACGGGGCAAGGAATGACCAATGACCTCCCAGTTTCCGATCTGGGGACATCTGATCAGGGGAGGGGAGCAACTTGGACCAGAAACTCGAACGAGTTGGTTTTTCGGTTGCGTGCGACGCTGCAATAACTAACCGAGTTTGGGACACGTGGGGCGAAGCCAGCATGATGCTTCTCTTCCCTCTTGTTTTCGCTGTTTCAAGGCTCGGCGGACGCTCCCGGAGGATGTGCCATGGATGATGGTGGTCCGACCATCGGAGGGTTTCCTGGTGTCGAGCAAGCAGTTCATGGCTTGGTCACACCAATCTGAGTTTGGAGGTCGTCAACACCACCAGTTGTGGAACCAGGAAAAATTCAGGGAAACACTCCACATTGGTCGGGGAAAACAAGGAGAACTGCAAATCTGATCGGAAATCGCGATTCGCGAGATTTACCCTCGGACGCTGATCGACCAGACGGCAAAGCTAACTTTAGCGGGCCGGCGCGGCCAATGGGCGATCCCCTTATGGAGGTGGCCGACCGCAAGCTCGGAAAATGGTGGCTGTGACGGTCTGAGCGGGATGCAAGCCCGAGAAGGCGGAGGTGACACTTTGTGTGCCCCAAGACCATTTTCGGGTCTGAGGAAGGTGGTCTGCTCGGGCTACATCAGGTGAAATGGAACCTTCCATTGCTAGCGGCATCCGTCGGCCCAAGACGTGTTCATGCAGTGCCCGCAGAAACCACCGAACAGAGGTAGGAACAGCAGGAGAAGATGTTTGATTCTACACGCAAGTGTTGTGGGCAGCCAGTTCGAAAAGGAGAGTCAGGTCCCACTTTCTAGGCTAAACTAAAATAGGCACTCTTCCAGAGTGCAACTTCTTCCTTCTTCAGAGGGGTGTTCGAATTGACTGACAGGCACTCACGTTATCAAAGTTCCTCATCGCCCCTGTCATCAGTCGTCCTCGATGGGGGCCCCACACAAGCGAAGACAGCCGTTGGTGCATCGAGTGTTAGTGCGCTACAATTCTGGTACGAGTTGGACGTGTGCTGGGGGTATTGAGGAGACTTCTTCGCTTCTCGACGCTGCCGGCCCGCCAGGAATGTCACTATCAGTTGCCAACCTGGCCTGCATCACTCACATTGGGCGGCTTTTTGGTGACATGAAAGGCCATCCTCTGGCATCCTGCGGCTCGGAACACGCCGGGTCCGCGCAACTGGCCCCTTTCTTATCGTCACCTTGTCACCTTGACGTTCCCCGCGCAGACACGGCAGGAACATCACCGTAGGAATTGCATGGGATGGGGACCCTTCCACTGCCGAGAAGTGATAACGTTAGTACATAATTAAGGAGAGGAAAGGAGAAGCCAGTCATGGGCACGTTTCATCCGCATCTCGGTTCAACCAGCCAGATCCAGCCAGATCCAGCCGGCTCTTGATGAGCAGCCCCCCATCAATCCCCCATCCAATACGAAAGGAGCAGCCAGCCATTGACGCATCGCACATGGGCAACCCGGACCAGAAACCGATCCTCATCGTGGGCGCCGGCATCAGCGGCCTGCTGCTGGCGCAGCACCTCCGCAAGACGGGCGCCCACCCGTTCCGCATCTTCGAGCGGGACGACGGCCTGGCCACGCGCGGGCTCGGCTGGGGGCTGACCTTGCATTGGTCGCTCCCGGCGCTAAGGTCCCTGCTGCCCGAGGACCTGGTCGCGCGCCTGCCGGAGGCGTATGTCGATCGCAAGGCCGTCGAGGAAAGAAGGGCGTCACAGTTTCCCTTCTTCGACCTCAGCACTGGCGAGCTCAAGGCCAAGACACCCACCGCGCCCGAGTCGCAGCGCATTAGGGTTACACGCGACCGGTTTAGGAGGCTGTTGAGTGAGGGCCTTAAGATTGAGGCATGTGACGTCCTTGCGCTACCTCTGGTATGACAGTGAAGTGCTCGATGCTGACTTCGATGTCTTTACTATGGTGACAGTGGAACAAGGCAGTAAACAACGTCGAGACTGCCGCAGACGGGACTGTCACCATCAGCTTCGACGACGGCTCGTCCGCCGAAGGCAGCCTCGTCGTGGCCTGCGACGGCGGCAGCTCCCGCATCAGGGGCCTGCTCTTCCCTGAACACCAGAAGTACCACATCCCCGTGCGGTTGATGGGCGTCAAGGTCGACTGCACCCCTGAGGAGATCGAGCCGCTGCGGCAGCTGGATCCCTACTTCCTCCAGGGCGCTGCCTCCGAGAACGACTCGTATGTCTACTGCAGCAGTGAGTTCACTCACCACCAGCCTCGCCCCATCTCAGAACCGTGCTGACACAGCCAGTCCTCGACGCCCCGGGCAACACCCCCTCCGGCAACGGCGGCAAGTACACCTGCCAGATCGTTGTGTCGTGGCCGATTCGCGAGGGCTTCTTCAACTCGGCCTCGCCCATTCCCCTCCCGGAGACGAGCGAGGGCGGGATCGCGTTGATCAAGCAGTTCGCCGAGACGTGGGCTGAGCCGTTCCGATCGCTCGCATTCTCCATCCCGGGAGACACCGACGTCAAGTTCCTCGACCTGTATGACTGGCCGCCGCCGAAGGGTCTGCGAACGGCGGGCCACGTCGCGTTGGCAGGCGACGCGCTGCACCCGATGGCCATGTGTAAGCGATTTTCTGTCTGCCGAAAGGGCCTCACCCCTCTTCACCTCCCCAACAGTTTTGTTGTTTTTCCGGTCTCCGAGAAAGTATATTTCCCGCCTGCAGCGATGCGGCGATGCTAACTCTTCTCGTGAAAACAGACCGTGGAGAGGGCGCCAACCACGCCATCATCGACGTGCTCGACCTAGTGGAGTTGGTCATGCCACAGGTTGGCAGCGGGTCCCCCTCCAGCGCCAACCTGCGGGCCGCGCTCGATCGTTACGAGGACCGGGTCGTGGGCAGGACGCGCCCCGCCGTCTTGGCGTCGCGGCAGGCGTGTCTCGATGCCCACCAGTGGAGCCGCATCACCGCCGACAGCCCCCTCCTGAGCCGGCGGAGCATGAACTTGGCGTTTGACGAGACGAATGGGCGCGTCGTGATTATTAGCTAAGATGTGACCTGATGCTCATCAAAAACTGATCGGGGTTGTTGATGCGATGTTACGACAAGCTCGGCGGTGGTGGATTTTGTGGTGGGGTGGGGTGTGGACTCCATTTTGAGGGTGGTTGTTCTCTTGAGGGAAAATTGTCTCGCTTGCAGAAAAGAGTGGGGGCTGTTGCCGACGCGGAGAGTCGGGAAGTGGGGGTCAGCCAGGACCAGGGCAGAGTTCGTTCGAGCAAGACTTAACTGAAAAAGGGAAGGGGAGCATGACTTGAGAAGGATGATCCCTCGCGCCGTCGATTTGCCAAAGAGCTTGTTTTTCGTGTTTCCACTCAGGACCTCAACGTCAAGTCTCGAGCGGCTCAACAGGAAATGGAAATCATGACTCTATCCCATGCTTTTGAAGTCGTCAAGGTATCGCACAAGGAGACGTATATATACAGTTTTCGGTGTCCCGCCCCAAAACAGAAATAAGAGCCGAAAATTGCAACAAAAATACGAGCACACAATCCTAAGCCCCATGGCGCCCTGCCAAGTTCGAACCCGCCCAGCCAATAGTCCCTTACGCCGCCGCCCTCTGCTGCCATGTGTAAGATATCAAAGTATGCAACGAGTAATGGAAGAAGTTCATTCAAGTTGGCTGTGTCATTAGTCGACGCGCACGCTGTACGTGACGGACTTCATGATGGAGTTCTCCGGGCTAGCCTTGAGGATGTTCTCCTCGCTGCCCATGCTCTGCCCCTGCGCGGTGGCGAAGGTGCCCTTGCGCTGGCTCGAGACGCTGCTGAGCTTGTATGCGTCGCTCGACTTGCCGATCTTGCGCGCCCCGCTGCCGTAGTTGTTGCCGCTGCCCGAGTACTTGGTCGTGTATTCCTTAGCCTTGCGAAGAAAGATGGGCGCCAGGAAGGGCAGGGAAGAGACGACGTTCTGTGGAAGTCAGTACACCTGGTACTTAGAGCAGACTCCTGGAGAGAACATACGCCCACGTTGAACTCGATCACCCCCCACAAAATGAGCATGGTCGAGTTCCCGTCGCCATGCTGGATTCGGTCGATCTGCATGTACCGGAACACGGAGCAGAGCGTCGTGAACAAGCCGAGCAGGAAGATGACGATGAGGCCGATCTTCTTCCCAGTGTTGACCTTGAGCTGAAGCAGCACCGGGATCGGGATGACGGCGACCACGACATCAGAGACGATGGTAACGATGGCGTACGCCGTGAACGACGGGCCTGGCGCGAGACACTTGCCGGGTACTGACGGCTCCCACGATTTGTGCACCTGAAGATGTCACACAATGTTAGTAGCCGAAGAGACACGCTGTGCAGCGAAACGTGGCGTCTCGGCCTCCGACTTACCGGAGTGCAGGCAAGTACTAGGGTCAGAGCGCATCCTAAGTGCCCGGCCACGATGGCCGCCATGGCGACCCAGACGACCCGCCGGTAGATGCTGTGGCTTGTCCCCTTGAACAGGCGCAGATAACTGATCAACAGGGCAACCTTGAAGAAGCTGATGCCAAGCTGGTATATCGGACGGCCGGCGTAGTTGGAGCGGGTGTACGGGATGAGATTCTCCTGCGGACGCAGATTGAGCGGCAGTCCCAAGCCATATTTCGTTTCTGTGAAGCAAACAAGTCGTTAGAGTTTTCAATTCGATCCGTTCCGATATTTGGATGCGGTGGCGGCCGTGCGAACATACGGACGATGCAGAGAATTGAGTAGATCAGAGCAAACACCATCGACAAGATAGACATCCAGTCATCCGCCGCCAGCCCGTGATTCCTGTGCCGGATCCATAACCTCGTGCACACAACTGCCATCGAGAATGCCGAGAGAACGGAACAGATGGTGACAATGGTCCTCCATTCCGACTGTGCATCGACCTCGGGCGTTGCGTTGTCGACCCAGACCATCGTGACGGCGCGCTGGTGAGATCGATCGACTATGCTGGCCCTTGTGGTGGTCCGTGGAACAGTGGAACCTGGCCGGTTGACTCGACTGGGACAGGACTGGGGAAGTGGAAAACGTGGAAATCCTTCCGAGGAGCGATGGATCGGGGAATCGACTGGGGAAAAGGGAATTCGAGAAACGATCGGCAAGCACAGCTGCTGGAATGAGGATAGGGTTAAAGGAACGACTGGATTTCCTGCGGGAGATCAGCTCGGTGGTCTCAAACTTAAACCGCCAGTGAGATCGATCTGTTATTTCGGAGTCGGTTGGAATGCCTCAACACCCTCGCACTACCTGGAGCTCGAGGGGCGGAAACGGCCACCGAGAACATCCAAAAAGCAGTTTTTTCCCAAGGTTCCATCGCGTCATCCAACACCAGGGGTGATGGGGTCTGATGGGACACGAAGGAGGGAGAACCCTGACAGCACCAACAAAGCGGGACGAGGAAAATGGGAAACTCTCTCAAATCGTTCCATCAATCCCGTCCTTCTCCATCTCACCCATGTTTGCATGGCGGTACAGCGGGGTCTTGGGACCAACCCAATCTCACGGCTTGCGCCACAGTGCCTCGAGTCCCGAGTCTCGCTTGGGTCGGAGTCGAGTGATGGGACGGGCTGCGGATGGACGGTAGCGACAGGCTCGCAAATTTGACCTGGGATTCGTCCTGCCCATCACTTTGGTTCGTGCTGTGTCCACTATACTACCGCGCAGGAAACACCGAGGAAAGAACCGCGAGCAATCCGACTTGGCTGCTGGTCAGGCAACGGGATCTTGTGGGCCATCGGCCATTTGTGCTCGAGAGCGAAAATCTCGACCGCTGTGATTGGGGCCTATGGAAGCGACTGCTGCACCTTTGTGGTCGCTTCCGGGGCTTGCTGCAGACTCTGGCGCTGCGCCGTCTCGGCACAGAATATGCAGACGGAGGACGACTTCCGATCAGGGATCGAGCCAGTCCCAAGTCTGCAGGGAGAAGGTGGGGGCACATGGCGGGCAAGGGCACGCAAGAGCACGAAAAGGCAGGCACGGCACAGACAGGGGTGGGGTTGCATCGTTGCATCTGTATCGCCAACCCTGGCCGTTTTCTGCTTCCCTCCTCGACCTTGCCCTTTTCCAGGACTTTCAGTCTTTGACTGTGCCCTGCGTCAGGCCCCAGCAAGCCTGCGATTTGCATCTTTGGTTGCAGCCTTTTCCAAATTTGTACCAGCTATCGAATCATCGAGCCAGCTGCAGCACAAGGGTTCACTGTCGATGCCCCTGGCGTTCTTGAGGATTCTTGGCCGCAATCACCATGGCTCCCAAGAAAGGAACCACAGGAACCAACTGCTTCTTCTGCATCTCGGCAACGGTATCTCGCCTTCCTCCTTAAACTCGCGTACCTTCCTGCATTTGGCCCCACGTTTCACTTTATTGTGATTGATCTCCTCTCAGTTCCTTCTTTTTTGAATTTCTCTCCCCCGTTCTCCCGTGTTCCCTTTCAAGGTCCCTTCGGCACTGCATCCCCGTGGCACCAACAGGCATCTGCAATTCTGCCGATCTCCTACACAGTACACAGTAACCCCCCTCGGCTCCAGGTTTGTCTTCGCCTGTCCGAGATCTCTTTCTGCTGTGTCCCCATCATCCCCGTCCACCCCATCCTCCCCCGTTCTCCTCCCCTAGTTTGATTTTGTTCATCATCCTTACCTCCCGACTCCCCCCCCCCACGAGGTCTCGTGCCGCCCCGTGTCGGACACTCCGGACTTTCCGCCATGTCGACCTCAGACAAGAACAGCACCAAGGACCGAGTCGACGTCAACGAGACGTCGGACGACGCCTCCACTGGCGGGCTGGACACCGCCTGGAAGTATCTCGACGCCCATCGCGATGCCAGCGGTGCGGCTGAGCCGATCAATGTCGCAGCGCTGCGCCGCAAGATCGACTGGCACATCGTGCCCTTGATGTTCCTGTGTTACACACTGCAGTTTCTGGACAAAGTTATCCTCAATGTAAGAGCCAGATGCGTCTGACTGGTTACCAGTCTCAGAGACCCCCGCGACAGGCGGCTAATGCGCATGTTGCGCAATACAGTACGCAAATGTGATGGGCCTGCAGAAGGACCTGGGCATGGCAGGCAATGACTTCTCCAATGTCGCGACCTTCCTATTCGTTGGTCTGCTGTGCTTCGAGGTTCCCAACAGTGAGACAACGTCCATGGATTGCAGACATTGTGATACCTGATGCTGACGCTGATTTTCAGTCTACTTCCTCCAGACTGTTCCCGCCGCCAAATGGCTGGGAATTAACGTCGTGCTCTGGGGCACTGCCACCGCCTGCGGTGCTGCCGCCCACAACTACCAGACGCTTCTCGTCTCCCGTGTCTTCCTCGGTATCTTCGAGGCCACCATCGCCCCCTCGCTGATGCTCATCAGCAGCCAGTGGTACACAAAGTCTGAGCAGGCTCCGCGCTTCTCCTTCTGGTACACTGGTCTTGGTATCGGCCAGATCGTTGGCGGCCTCGTGTCCTATGGCTTCCAGCACATGGGCCCAGACGCTACGCTGGCCGGCTGGCGGACCATGTTTGTCACCCTCGGCGTGGTCACCGTCGTTGTCGGCTCCTCCGTCATCCTGTTCCTGCCCGACACACCCATGAAGGCCAAGTGGCTCTCGGACGAGGAGAAGGTCGCCCTGCTCAAGCACGTCAGTGTCAACCAGACCGGTGTCGAGAACCGCAAGTTCCGCGCCAAGGAGATTGTTGAGGCTCTCTTGGACCCTCAGATCTACCTTCTGCTGCTCTCTGTGGTTCTGGTAAGTGCCCTGTTCCGTACCATAAGGTTTCGACTGTTGCCAACGCCTCTCCCAGCTGTCCGTGTCTAGCGGTGTCGTCACTACCTACTCGGCCACCCTCATCCGCAACCTCAACTACACCCCCAAGCAATCTGCTCTGATGAACACCCCCTCAGGTGCTGTCAGCATCTTCTTCACGCTTTTTGTCGGCTTCGGTATCCGCCTGCAGTCCCACCGCTGGGCCTTCATCATTGCCTGCATCATCCCTGCGTAAGTGGGCTTGGAGTTGAGTTTGACGGTTGGATTATGGCTAACATGGCCTAGCATTATTGGGGTGCCCTGATGTCCTTCCTGCCCACCAGCAACAAGGCTGGCTGCCTGGCGGGTATCTACCTCGTGAACGCTGTCGTCGCCCCTCTTGCCATCTTCTACAACGTGGGTTAATTCGTTTTCCCTCGTAATGCTCAGTTGCTGATAAGTCTCAGTGGGTTATGGCCAATGTCGGCGGTGCCACCAAGCGCGCCTTCGCCGCCGCCATCATCAGCGGCTCCTTCTCGCTCGGAAACATCATCGGCCCCCAGACCTTCCAGGCCCGCGACGCCCCAGATTTCCGCCCGGCCAAGATCGCCGTCATGGGCACCCAGGCTGGCTGCGCCCTGACCACCTTCCTACTCTTCCTTTACTATGTCTGGCAGAACAAGCGCCGCACCTCGGACGGCGAGAACGAGGACGCCTACCTGTCGCCCGAGGCGTGGGCCAACATGACGGACAAGGAGAACAAGAAGTTCCGCTATGCGTACTAAGCGATGTCGCTATTGTCGGACGCAGGTGGCTGTTTTGGATTACTTGTTTGAGAAAAATTTTGGCGTTCGCTATTTGCGGTTTGAAACTGCCATAGACGGGGGTGTGTAATATTCTCGAGTTATTCCGTATGTTAGAACGAACCTAGCATCACTTGTAACGCTAGACTTGACAAGAATACAAGTATACCAGGTATGGTTCCGTTTGTGTCGTGTGAGAGGTGAAACAGCCGTCAGAAACGCGCGGCTCGCTTCCAGGTTTGAGGTTCGGCGGTCTGGTCCGGGTTCGGCGGTGCCGAACCAAGTTTCAAGATGCCAAAAATTGTCTTAAAGGCTACCTCAGGCATTCCTAAGATCTACGGCGCAGCCGTTGTCTGTGCTCGTACTTGCTTTAGTGATGCTACCGTTGCCTAGGGATGAGATTGCCTCAGTTCTCGGTACCACTCCTTCAGATTGTCCCCATCGCTCGACCGAGGTTCAAGATCTCGGCAGTTCAAGATGTCACGAATTATCTTCCCCTCAAACTCAAGTGAAGAGACTGAGAATGGAGTGCTGCCGTCCTCAGGGGTTGCTGATAACCGACCCTGCAGTCCTCGACACCTGCTTGGTCTCACCTGTAACGTTACCCCTCCGTATCCACCTTCACGGCTGCGCAAGCTGCCTTGGCAGCATTAAACAAGACAGGCAGGTGATGGAGCCTTCGATCTGCCTCCCTCTTGTTGCATCCCGCCCGGTTCAATGGTATGTACCTGACAGATTTTCTCATAAGTTAGATAATCGATTAGATTTACACGACCCTGCAATTCCGGATCTATGCATCGGCTACCGGCCTCCCGCGCCCACCTCCTTCTCCAACCCCAAAGCAGTTAGTTACAGATCGAAAGTTGTGTTACGCACCATGCTCTGTATGGATATTGTGTAAGTGCGTGGTGTGAGTCGGTCGGGTTGATGTCTTTGACGTTTGTGGTTTGTGCGTTTTTGTTGCTGCTCTGGTTGGTTGGCTAGTCTCGCTTCAGCCCGCTAGTTGGTTGGCGGGGGTTTTGCGGTCGTTTTTCCCGCTGGTGTTCGGGCCGAAAGTCCATAGTTCGTGATGTGATTTGTCGTTCTTGGAGTGGGGGGATTTTTTCGGAGTGCGGACCTGGAGAAGATGGGTCCGGTAATCTCCGTTCTTTTTGGGTCTTTGTGTTTTGTGTTGGATATCTGGCGGAAGACTTGAGACTGACCACTGAAGAGGGAGCAGTGGATAGAGGAGTTGACTTGGGGGACCTGGCAGAGCTTCGTGTTGATTCTTGTTCCAAGTGGGTGAGAGTCGATGGCCAGTTTTGTTTCCTGCGTCTGCATAGATAATAGGGTGAGAATTAAAGTACTTCAAGTCTTCACATTGTCCTGCTTATTCAGTGATTAACTAATTGCTCCTTATTTGCTTTCTTTGGATGGATAGAGTTTTGAAGCTGGAGTGAAGCTGTCATTCTTGTCCGAGCTTTCAATCACAGTTCACATTGGGCTTGCTAATAAGGAGCCTCAAGAATCTAAGCACGAGCCAATTTAAATAGTGCCTTAGGTTGACACTTACCTCGTGCTGTTGTTAGAGATGGAACGATTATTAGGGATAGGAGAGGGACTCTTACCTGAGTGATTATAGACAGTAGGAAACTCAACCGCAAGACCATGGCCATGGCCTTAATGACACGCGTGTCACTAATACAAAGTTGCCTTCTGATATATCCACCACCACTATGGTTAAGAGCTAAGGGTGGATATTAACGTCACGGTAGACTCTAGCCCTCAGACATGCCTGTAGTGCTTGAGCAAAGCCGAGATATCTGCAGATTCTAAGACAAACAAGTCTTGAGCTGCAATCCTTGGTGCCGCTTTTCTATGGCCCCCCTTCCCTTGTTCCAGGACTTGATGTCTTCGAGTTCTAGGAGCGTTGCTGACTTGTTTCCACCGAGCATAGCAGGTTCACAACCGCTAGCCCATCGAACAAGGTAATCACTTCGACCTGTGATACTGTAGGACATAGAGTTGGCTCAACAGATTTCTTTGAACTACGGCGGACCTGCTGGTTCAACAATTCTTTCCCGTCCTCCCCTCACTGAACAGGGACCTCACATCTTTCAGAGCCTTTGATGTTTTGCCGGAAGCCTCCAGCACAAGGAAGACAAAAAGCCCTCACCGGTCACTTCCATTCCACATCTATCGTGGCATGGACCGTTACGCGGGGTCTTCGTGGGGCCCCTCGCGGGTCTGTCAGCGGGACCGATGGTGCCCTGAAGTTCAATTGACTTTCCACTGTTTTCCTGTATCTTCATTTATCATCCTCTTCCTTTTTTGGCTAAACACCAAGGTTTGTATTGTCACTGTAGGACTTGAAGATGCTGGTCTCCGACGAGGAACTCAAACCATACCGGTATGGCGGCCTCCACCCCGTGTCTCTCGGTGACACCTTCAAGGATGGTCGGTACAAGGTCTGCCACAAGCTCGGCGAGGGTGCTGTCTCAACCGTTTGGCTCGCGCGCGATCAAGCGTAAGTCTGCCTGAGCCTGCCTGAATCGCAACCATCTGTGCTGACTCCCTAATTATTCCAGCGTGAAAGATTGGGTTGCTCTGAAGATCACGACCGCCGCCGAATTCGCATCGACTACCCGCGAGCGCCAGATCTTGAAACGCCTCCACCGTGCTGGTGCCGGTCTCAACCTTGTCCAGCTGCTCGACTGGTTCGTCCACGACGGCCCCAACGGCAGGCACCAGTGCCTCGTGCTGGAGCTGCTCGGCCCTAATCTTGAGACCATCGTCGACAGGTACGCGCATTGGAACCAGCGGCTTGATGCAGATGCCATTGTGGAGGTATCACGACAGCTCCTGGAGGCCACCGCGGCCATTCATCGTGCGGGCTATGCCCACGGAGGTGAACACCAAGCACTACCCTGGTGCTGCCTCGAACATGAGCGTTTTGCTAACTTGTAATCTGTAGACATTAATCCCAGGAACATTGCCTTCACTGCCGACTCCATGGCCGGTCTTTCGGAGGAGGAGATGCTCGACGTCCTCGGCGAACCACTCGTCTTGGAAGTCACCCTCGGCAAGGGACATGGCAATCATCCAGGCACACCGAAGCACATTGTGAGGGATACAGTTTGGCAAAAGTGGCTGGACAAGATGGAGGTGGACGTGCGTATCATGGATTTTGACCAGGCATTCAGGCAGGACAGGGAGCCATCTAGGCTCTTTGAGCCGATTGAGTGCCGCGTCCCCGAGAATATCCTGGCGAGTAAGTTCAACTACAGAGTTGACCTCTGGCGCGCGGGTTACACGGTAAGATCAACCCCCCAGGGCCAAAAGAAAAGGGATCGCGAGATACTAAGCCAAGTGGGCATCAGATCTTCTACATGCTCATGGGGGCAAGGGCATCGTGGAGGACATGTGGGTCGCCGACGACGATACCTACATCGCGAATATGATCAACTTCGTCCAGGAACTTCCCCAGGAGTGGCAGGCCATGTGGAGCGAGGTCAAGCGGAAGTCTGGCCGCGACCTCGGCGACAAGCTTGGTACGCGCACCCTCCCCACCCCGCAGAGAGACCTGCCCAAGTTTCATTGTCACTAACACGCAACCGACAGTCAGCGCGCCAGAGAGCAAGGGAGGCGGTGCGGAGACGTGGCTCGAGCATCGGTTCTGGAAGAGCGTTGATGAAGACGCTCTGCAATGCCTGCTTCCGGTCATTGAGAACCTGATGCAGTTCCGCCCGGAGGATCGCGCCTCTGCGTCCGAGGCTGTGAAGAACCTGCTTACTTGGGACTCGCCGTCGGAGTCGGAGGAGGAGTCGAGCAGCGATGAGAAGGAGGCCGATCACGAATTCAACTGAGGATCAGCAGGCTCCCTCTGCCGCTTCGGGACTAATGCATGTACTGGTAGACAGAGAGGGGCACACGCGAAGAGACAGCGGGAACTGACGCCTGAGGACAGTATAGTCGTGATCCGAGGGTCAATCTTGAGAGCAGTGTTCCCTGCTGAGTCGACGGACCACAGGCCAATGATTCTTCCCGCCCTTCGGTATGGGACAATACTAATTAGATTTTCAAGTCTCCATCGTCCAAGATACTACTTATCTACAACCTGCGCCGAATTTCTTGGAGACATTTACGTTTGAGATGTGTAGCGGCAGTTGTGTCCCTCGGCTTCCAACTCGATCGGGTTTCAGTTCTGGGAGTCCAGCACAACGCAAACTCTGGTTTACCATCGGCGCTAATTCATGAGGACTTCAGTCCAACTTGCTTCCGGATGGTCATTCCAAGTCATAATGCTTTTGACCAGACGCATGACAGTCAGATGTTTGATACGGAAAGAGAGCATGAGCTAGTAGCGAGATGCGAGCTCCTTTATCTCACTGCTGCGTCAAGTCTGCAACCTCCTTTTCCAACTTCTCGTCTCAAGCTTTATCGCTTTTGCTGTCCGAACTCAGTTGCAATCTGGCACCACAAGTCTTACACCAGTCGCCCCTCTGGCTTATCATCGTCGTTATCGATGAGACGATCGCGACTCTCTCTAAAGTGACATCCGACTCCCTGTCTCGGTCCGGCCCTGCTGAACTGGTCCTCCTCATTTTCGAAGCCTGCGAATCAACGCGCGACGTTTTGACGCTCTCCGCGGTATGCTGACGTCTGCGCCACGTAGGACGAGCCACGCCGCCGCCCAGCTCGCGTCGTCCTCATTCTTACGGGAGATCCCTTGCTTGGAGGAAGCGCTGATTGCGGTACGTATTACTTGAGTCAATTATGTACAGTACTATTATCTCTGTCATCGAACCCAAAATTTCACGCGCAACGCTAGGCCCGAATGATCCAAGTGGTTATGGATACGGAGCGTCGCCGAGAGCTGCCTCCTCTGGCCATGAGTCCTGCCGACCTTCCAGACAACCCGCCTTCTATCTCGGAGTTGATGGACGCTTATGCACTCAGCCGGCTTGTGATAGCTCTCGAATGGAAGTTTCTCGTTCGGGGCCATAACTGGCCCAAGTGGAGGCAGGCTGACCACTGTTGGTGGGAAAAGATCATTCACCGGAACACGAGGATGACATGCCGGAGCTCGATCGTCGGATGCGGAGGGCCAGGTACAGAGCTTTCGTCATCGGAGCAGCGCTGGCTGGGGTGTACAACGAGCCCATGTTCAAGGCCCGGGAGGTCACCCCCGACCTGGAATTGGACAAGGTTCGAGAGACCGGGAGCTGTCTGAAGAGCAATTTGAGTTCCTGCAGCAGTTTGCTGTCTGCAGGGTGGATCAGACCCTGAGCGCGATGAGGCGGCTTTTGGCTTGGCCGTTGATTGCTCCTCACACCACGACACTCATTACCTTTCCGAATTCTTGGAGTGCCTCGCGATCTTTCCACTTGACGACGTGGAAGGTGAAGATCGTGAAGAGTTAGACCCTGCTTGGGATCTCTACGAAGCTGACTTCCTCGATGGCACCGAGTTTTTGAGAAGGGCTGCCTGGCTTTCTGTCTCAACCCCTAACCATGTACACATGCCGGACCTGTTTGGGAAACACTACTGTGTAGTTACTTAAGGTTTGTCTACTGTGCTGTGACCCTTCTTGTTTGGAAATTCTTAAAGATGATCCTATGAGGATTCCCGAATGCAAGACGGGCTTCGGCGGGCCTGGCTTTATCCAAGGCCTCCTGCTTATCTCTCCAACTCGACCCCCAGGTGTCACCCATTTCCTCCCTGCCATATTCCCTTCCTGTTTGTCTTTTTGATCCTTATTCTCTTGTGTAACAAGTAGTTTTCCAAACTACCGCAATGTTAGGTTGCTAACCACCATCCTGACTTCTATGGCATTCTCAAGTTCAAATATCGCTCATGTCCAGCTGTCACTTCTTATAAGAGCACTTATTCAACGATTGGTTACCCCTTACTGTTTATGACTCTTCCACAAGGTCTCAGCTTTACATCACACCGAGGCAGCAGCTCTAATTCCACACTTCCCTCGCCTCACTCCCGCGATTCCAAGTCCATTACAATCTTCTCCCCGGCCCTCGGAGTCCCATTCCCTATGCACCAGCTGAACACCATTGACATCCACCCCTTTACGCCCCTATCCCAGCCCAACCCCGCCACAACCTCCACAACGTCCACTAGACGCCTTCTTTTCGCACGCGAAAGAAACAGACAATAAAAATCCCTCTAGCAGAATCTGTCCGTCCACCACCCCTATCAGAAGCCGCGCGACTCACTTACAAGGTCGAATCGGGTATAGTATAGCGGCAACATCGTTGACTCTCATTCCTCGCCAGAGAAGAAGGAGGTTTCTTAACAGCCCGGGGTTCGACTCCCCGTATCCGAGTTCTTTTGCTCCCATCGACAACCGGAGCCTTGTTTTTGTCTTTTGGGTGTGTTTGGCAGTTGGTGTGGCATTGGGGATGTGAGACGGATCTGTTGCATGTTTACTGAAGTCGGGTACAGAGGGTTTTTGGACACCACCTGCGACACAATCCAACCCACCGCGTCGGATACCGTTCCGTGTTCAGCTTTCATACAACGCCGTCTCGGAAGAGCACCGGGCTGGCGGTGCGGCACGTGGTTCGGAGAATTCCTGCGCTTCGGAGATATCTCGCTGTGTGACCGCGCCACCCCTTTGGGACCACCAGATCTCGCGCCGGGACTGGAGGACGACGCAAGATCGTGACACCCTCAGGCAGGATGCCGCAAGGCAGCTAGGGAGCGGGATGCAACACACCCACTTTGCGTTACGGCTCATGCGCACCTCGCAGGTACATCAGAACATCATAACATCATACTCATTAACCACCCTGCCATGTCTATGAATGCATGCTAGTAGATGATATGCAAGTAGAATATATCACAATCGCTCGCTCAACATCTCCAACGACAAGATCTCCTCGGGCCTCAAGCTCAACCCTTCCGGTATTTTGACCCGTCCCCGTCTGATCACAATCTCTCCCTCCCTGCCGGACATGACAGACGACATCCTGGCCAGGCGCCCGCCAATCTGCAGGTCTCCTGAGCTGCTACTCCCGCTCTTCTCCCCTGGCTTGTGCTCAAAGCTCGTCCTCCTCGTCGCGCCCGGAGGCAGCGTCCCCCCGTCCGCGACTGGCTCTGTCTCGACCTCCCCGCGCCAATACTGGCCCGTCTCGTTGGGGCTCCACCAATAATACGGAAACCGCCGCTGGATGTTGTTCACCAGCAACGCCACAGCCAGCATGAGGCAGCACCCCAACAGCAGCGGCAAGAACAAAAACCAGCCCAGCTCCGACACGTCCTCGTCCAGTACGGCCATCAGCGCGGTCGCGCCGGCGGGCGGGTGGACGGTCCCCGTCAGTGCCATCACCGCGGTGGCGCAGGCGCAGGCGAGCGACGCGCCCAGCCAGCGGACCGACTCGAAGTGCGGGGATAGGGCGAACAGCTTGCAGATGGAGATGCCGGTAAGGGCCGAGACCATCTGGCCGAGGATGGCGTTGCGGGGCTGGGCGAGTGGCGACTCGATGGCGTAAAAATCGAGGACGGCGGCGGCACCCTGCATTGCGAGCAGTTCAAATTAGTCTTTGCTGTCTTGCGAGAGGGGGGCCGGAAGGGGGGAGGGGGTTTGGGCTGTTCAAGGTACGTACGAAACTCCCGACGATGGTTGGCACGCCGCGGCTCTGGAAGGCGGGCACATGCAGCACGACGGCGCCGATGATAGCCAGGCTGCTGAAGACGCCGACGACGGCCCAGAAGATCATGGCCAGGTTGCCCAGGGGGCGTGCTGGCGCGTGGGTGCGATACCCGAGAAGTGTGCGATCGGGGCGGGCAGCTGGGGGAGAACCGACGGGGGAAACACCGGGTTGAGGTGCTTGTCGATGTCGAAGTGCCAGCGGGACGGCCCGCGGCGCGGCTGGTTAGGGTGTATCATCGTTGTTGCTCTAGATGTCTATCGTCTATCGTCTAGAGAGGTTTGTAGGTGGACGAAGATAGTGATGCTCTCGGACATTGGAGAGGGTCGAAGGTGAGTGTGGCGAGAGCAAGGTGCTGGGTCCGTCAACCACAGCTGAACGCAAAATTGCTGAGTGATGATGCAAACCGGCGTCGTTGAATGGAAACCGTCCCGTCTGCAAAAGAAGTGAATGCCGTCGGGTTGGGATTCCCTGACGCAGCTCAACATAACACTACACGAAACCGAAAACCCCAAGCCAGTCGGTCCAACCTCAAAAGGAAGCGACCCGGGCGGCCGGGTCCAGAAATAAAGAAAAAGGATATTCCATCTCTGTCAAGCTTGACCCGTAGTTCGTCTTAATCCGATGTTGCCATCTCGCTGCGCGGTGGCACGACCACAGCAGTCCGCAGGAGGTTCCCAGCAAAGCCGAAACTCGTGACAAAGGTTTTGCATTGGCGAGCAGCAAGGAGCCAACGGCCTGGCGGCGTTGTGCCGGCGATGCTCCAGGATTTACGTCAGATTTGCTAACAGAAACTCCCGATGCGGCATAGCGCCGGAAAGCTGTGAAGGCCAGGCATGCTGAGGTCCCGAGGCCCCTGGCTGCGGGATTGCCCTTGCAAGGATATTTCCGCGGAGGCTGTCGAATCAAGAGAGACGCCGGCGTTCTCTTTTGTCGAAACGGATGAAATTGCTTGAGGTTTCGAGGCGAAAGGCGCGGCGGGCGATGGCTTCGAGAAGAATGGAAGGCGTAACCATGTTCCTGGCAGGACCCACTTAGCGGCCTGGCAGCCTGGCGCGCCTGCCATCTGCTGGCGATAGAATCTGGGGAAGCGGCAAGGCGGTCGATCGGGCCCGAAAAGCCCTGCACACCACTTCCCGTCGATCCTGACGCGCGCATTGGCTGCAGAGTTGCTTCGCGGTTAACGTCGTCTGCGGAGAGACTGTTGGTCGATGTTGGACCAGACTTTCTCACCTCTCGATCCACTCAGAAACTTCACCGCTCGAAAACTCTGCCCTTCTTCAACGCTCATGTTGGACAGGGAATTTTCGGGCCACTGTTTACCGTGCATTCTCGGCCCGCTCGCTGGTCGGGAATACGGCATGCGGACGAGACTCGGGGAAGTGGCTCCGGCCCACAGGACTGACTCTCCGAGCCTCAAACAAAACACAGCAGAACAGCGCCAAAAATAGTTTCGAAAAAACCCCCCGATTCCTCCCGGCTTTGTGACCCTCCAGGTGTGACAGCAGCTTCCGGTTTTGTCCCGCGTATCTCCTGCATGATGAGCGACACGTTTTTTTGGATGGCGAGAACGAATGGTTTTACAGCAACACAGCTGAAAAGCGAAAGGCGAGGCAATGCCAGAACCCCCAGAGGTTTGAGCGCACCGGCAACAGCGCGCGGTTATGCCATTAGAGATGGTGATGGCATGAATGTGTTGATGTAACTGGACCTCTCAACCCGTCCTACCCAATCAAACCCTACATCATCATAGCTCAGCTTCCCTTGGTCGCCTGACCCAGGAGGTAAATGTCCCTCTCTTTGACGAAGCGTCCAAATTCCGACGTTGGCTCCGCGGCTGCCATCAGCCTCTTGGCCTCCTCGACTGGCACCCACATATGGCCAAGCCCATCCGCGATCTCCTCATCCGTCAAATTTGGCTTGCCGCTGTCGTCCACCAGGTCAGCAACATAGCAGTACGAGACCTGGTTCTGGTCGAAGCGGAACTCTCTTGTTGTTGCAACACCACCGTTCCCGCGCAACTTGATCAGCCCGCCCGTCTCCTCCTGGAACTCGCGCTGGGCGGCTGCTTCATGTTCCTCGCCCGGGTCGATGCCGCCGCCGGCAGCTTGTAGTAGTTGTCCCTTGGCGTAGATGATGGCGACCTCGCCCTTGGTGTTGAAGGCGACCACGCGCGCAGCTTGGCGGTCGGTGTAGGACACGTCGGGGTCCCGGGTGCCGATGACTTTGGGCGCGGGGAATGGGGAGGCCATTATGAAGAGCTTCGATGGGTTTCAGTGGTCGAGTGTATGACCTGGTTTCCGATGGCGCGCGGGCGAGGACATAGGTGACACCCAGACAGCAGCGGTGAGGGGTATTGGCTGATGATATTGGTGGCCTGCGGTGCAACTTTGCGTCAACAACCAACAGGCAGCAGCTAAAACAAAATTTGAGGCACATAAACGCCTGCATGCTCCAATGAGTCAGCTGACCTCTCACGGTCTCAAAGTCCTACAAATACAACACCGTCTTCGTCGCCGTCAACACCTCGCCTCCAGCTTTCCAGCCAGGAACGTCTCATCCCGTGATTGCTTCAAGAATGGCAGCAGTGCGGTTCCTCCCGTGCCCGTCAACTCTCCCGACCTTCCCTCGACCTGCTCCCTCGCCTTCAACCTCGAGGACGCCGTCGCCAGGTTCACCCCCTGATTCGGGTTCGGCTGCCTCGACGGGATGATGATATACCTCGCCACCATCTGCAAATGCTTATTCCTAAACTCGGCCAACGCCTTCGTCGCCGTTTGGAACGCCTCCTGCAGCTTCACCTGCTCTGCACTTAGCGCCCCATCCTCCCCTTCCCCGGCCGCCAACAACTCCCCCACCCCCTTCTTCATCCCTCCTGGATACCTTGCCTCCACGTCCTCCAGAAACCGCCGATGCGGCTCAGGCATGTACGCTCTCACCTCCGCGTGGAAACTCATCTCCCCCCCTCCCCCGTCTTGGGTCTGCTGGCATGCTGCTCCGGCCGGCTGTTTCCCCCAGCGATATGCTCCACCCCAAGCACGACATCAAAAAACTGAATCAGCGAGCTCTGCCCGTTGCTGCCGCCCCTCAGCTGCCGCCACTCGCCCTTGCCGTTCCCTTCGTCGTAGAACACTCCGCGTGGGAGACCGGCGGATGCCATGTTCTTGCTCCCTGCCAGGAACGGCCGGATGCGGTGGTAGAAGGTCGAAGGGTTGCACTGCTCGTCCATGCGATCGAGCAGGACGCCGAGCTTGCCGATGCAGGCGGTGAGCTCGGAGAGCGCGCCAGCGATGAGCGAGTAGTTTGCGGGCTTGGCCGTGGTGGCTTCGAGCGCCGAGACCATCAGCGGGATGATGTAGGCGCCTTGGGCCTCCATGGCGACCGAGACGACGTAGAACCAGGATTCGTCGGGCGTGCCGGTGAAGGTTTGCAGGGAGGCGAGGGAGTCGAGGTCGGTGAAGTCTGTGGTGTGTTGGGTGCGGAAGTTCCAGAGGTTGACCGAGGCGTAGGTTGCTACAGGGGGGATGCCGTGGTGGGCGGAGACGGAGAGGAGCGGGAGGGTTATGGATGGGGGGAGGATCTGAACAGTTAAGGTCAGTGATCTATCTGGCTTTGGTTGAGTATGACCTTGAGGGTGGGTGTCAAGGGGCAGGGAAAGATTAAAGAACAGAGAGCGTAATTACCTCGGCCGCGGTCTCACCACCCCAGACGTAGGCGTGCGTAAGGAACCCCAGGACGACACAGGCTCGGCGCCATTCGGACTCTGTGGTGAGGTGGTCTGTGAGAGAATGGGAAGGTTGTCAACTTGGGTTCGAAGTGTCCGGTTGGCGATCAGCTCTGGGAGACAATCCACGAGAGATTCCCAGGGAGCATAATAGGGGTTTGTGAGCCTCTCGAGAGGTGTATCTTCTGGGAGGAAGCCATTGGAGGTCACGGCGTAGTCTTCCAGTGAAACGGGTAGTGTGTCAGTGGGAGTTGGCTTGTTGCCGAGGTTGAGTGTTTCGCAAGGAGACATAGTGACTGATGACCACAACTCGGGTGATTCTGCGACAGCTGGCTATGAGACCAACAGCACACCAAGGTCAGCCCGGGCACAACAACGTATTTTAACCATCATCATCGTCCCCGCCTACCAATGGCTCGTTCCGTGTGACCGCCCGTGGACTTCCGCGATTAGCCATCATGGTGAACGCCGCCTACCCGCCATCGCCTGATGTCATTTCCGCACATGGACCATTTCTAATTCCGTAAATCGCGGAAGCAAGGACCGGTGGGGGATTCCCTCAGGGTCCTGTTCCTGCCTCAACCCATCGATGACGGAATCCACCCTCGCCGTTGACGATCATCGGGGGCAGCGACCACCTTACCGATTGGGACTGGCAGCGCTGGGAAACATCTGCCAAGCAGGCCAAGTTGCCTGTTTCCAACCTCGAGAGGGCTAATTGAGTGGATTCGTCGAGGGGATGGTGAAGCCGGAACGGAGACGGAAGACGGAAGACGGAACTCGGAAGCGCGAGAAGGGGAAATGCGGGTCCCCGGCCCTAACCGGGATCCACACGGGCCCGGGTCGGAGGACGACCGGAGCCGTTCAGGGGTTTGTAAACAGGTTCGACTGATGTCTTATAAAGACTTCAGACCAACGTATGGCGTTCACGTTCGCGGTTCTGAGACGACAAATCGCTCATCGGGCTTGCTATCACCATGGACGCCGAATACCAATCCTTCATCGACACCCTCCGGCGGGCAACAAGCCCAAGTTCGGGCCCAAATCCCAATCCATCGAATACGCCAGGCAATTGGATGCTCAGGACAAGCTCAGTTCTCTCAGGGCCAACTTCAACATCCCAACGAAGGGGTCTTTGAGGAAGAAGGGGCTAAATGGCAGCATACCAGGTAGGTTGAACCGTCTCGAACATGACAATCGCGCTAACAGTGACTCAGGGGAGAAGAAAACCACCAATGGCACCGCCAAAGTGAACGGCCACGCTGCTGACGATGACGAACCATCCATATCTATCGTCGGCAACTCCTCGGCGCTCAGCCAAAGTGCATGCGGAAGCATCTTGATGCCCACCTCGAGCGTGGGCGTCCATTGGCGTAAACGGTCACTTCACGTCGTTTGAGAACTCGCCTCTCGCGGCGTGGCAGGACATGGCGGCAGATTGCGCTCAGAACTCGGTCGACCTGGTTGGGGCTGCCTCGCCCAGCGAAATCATCTACATGAACACGTTGACGGTGAACCTGCACCTGATGATGGCGACTTTCTACAGGCCAACGGAGAAGAGGAACAAGATTATTGCCGAGTGGAAGCCGTTCCCAAGTGATTCTGTAAGCCCCGCTCCTGCATTCACCCCCGAGAAATTTGCAAGAACTGACAATGTCCCAGTATGCAATCGCCTCCCAGCTCCAACTCCACGGCTTCTCCACCGCCAGCTCCTTAATCGACATCTACCCGGACCCGGTAACCATGTACATCTCCACCGAGCGCATCCTCGCCATCATCGACGAGCACGCCGACTCCACCGCCCTCCTCCTCCTGCCAGGGATCCAGTACTACACCGGTCAGCTCTTCGACATCCCCCTCATTACCGCCCACGCCCACTCGAAGGGCATCCCCGTCGTCGGCTGGGACCTAGCCCACGCTGCAGGCAACGTGCCGCTGTCGCTGCACGACTGGGCGTCGACTTCGCCGTCTGGTGCACGTACAAGTATCTCAACGCTGGGCCGGGTGCCATCGCGGGCTGCTTCGTCCACGCCAAGCACCACGACGCTCCCGACCCGGACTCGCGCACCGGCGAGTGCGGTTACTTGCATAGGCTTGCCGGATGGTACGGCGCGGATAAGACGGTGAGGTTTAACATGGAGAAGGAGTTCAAGCCTGCGCCCGGCGCGGCGGGGTGGCAGGTTTCGAATCCGAGCGCCGTGGACCTGGCGTGCGTGAGGGCTGCGTTGGGGGTGTTTGGGCAGACGAGTATGGCGGAGCTGAGGGCAAAGGCGATGGTGTTGACGGCGTATTTGGAGTGGTTGCTGGAAGGGCTGGTCGAGGAAGGGTTGGGAAGGGACAGAGCGGAGAGGCGGCGTTTAGGGTGATTACACCGGGGAATCCGCTGGAGAGAGGGTCGCAGTTGAGTTTGTTGCTGAGGCCCGGCTTGCTGGAGGGGGTGAGCAGGAGGTTGGGAGGGAGGGGTCGTGATAGATGTGGGAAGCCGGATGTGATCCGGGTCGCGCCGGTGCCGATGTATTGTCGGTTTGAGGACGCGTGGGGTTTTGTGGAGGTGTTCAGGAAGGCCTTGGAGGAGGCAGAATAGAGGTAGAAGATAGAGATAGAGAGTGTGTATATTCGACGGTTGCAAAAGCTCCAGCGTCCTGCAAGCCTTTCTTGGAGATACTACTAGTAGTCCGCTGGCTTGTCTCTCTCGCTGTCCTCTTCGGGATTGTTGATCTATCCGGGTCACTTCGTCTAAGTCCGTCAGGGTCTCATGCTGACTGCTGTAGACCGGACTTCCGCGAAGCTTGATAACCTCGTAGAAAGTCTCGGAGATGAGGGTCGGCACAGCCACGGCATTCAAAACAATACCAATACCAGAACCCAACTCGAGGGAAGACTGTTGTTGAGCGTCCACACCTCGCAGAAGTTTGCACCCTTGGATGGGAAAATGCTCTTCAAGACTGATCGCTATGTCATCTTTGACAATGAACCACCATCTTGCCGACTGTGATGTGATGCAGGGGCCTGAGTCGTAGGATGGTGGCCGTATGTGCAGGCTGAGGACGACAAGCGCAGTACCGAGCTCTTGTTTCCCGTTTTCCGCATTGAGCTTTCGAAAGTATGCTGACGTGCGCCACTCCTACCGCTTTGGGCCCCTCAACCGCTGGAGACAAGGAAACCTGGGGACTCCAGTAATTCTACTAATTAACCATGATCCCAGATTGATTGCTGAAAATTGCGGTCGTAGTCTTGATGGGAATCGTATCCACGACCGAGATCTGAATTGCCGTTCTGCAAAGGAAGCAGCCAAAATCTTTGTTCTCCCAGCCGAATTCGCGGTTGTGGCGGGCCAGTGGAGGAACTCGGGTCTTCGCCCTCAGGGACGCGGATAACTGTCAAGGAAATGCGGATACGTTGAACGGAAAATTGTAGCTGCATAAGTATCATCTAAACAACTCGAGTCTCAAATTAGCGCAAGGGTTGCTGTAGCAGCGGCCGCGGCAACTGCTCGTTGTTTGAGAAGGGGTAAGGTAAGGTAAGGACTACTTCTGATGATTGGTTTCAATAGGATCTACTAGGCTGCAAGCTCCAGGGATGCGTAGATGCTGGGAGAAGCGGGACAACACGTTAATAAAAAGTATGCGGTGTCGTTTTAATGGCCGTAAGACCCAATCATATGGTGACTTTGTTGAGTACTAGCATCATCCAAGGAAAGCGTAAAATGACAAAATCATCCTCCCAACGATCCTGCCCGTTTCCAAAGTACAAAAGTTTCCCGTCGCGTGGAAAGTGGGTCACTCACTCGTCTGGGTCACTCGCTTAACGTGTGTATGTTTATGGACGGTGACAAGAAAACAAAACCCATTAGCTTCACGCCGAAGGTATCACTTTGCCTCAGTCAAAGATTTTAAAAGTTTGATACTCTGAGATGAGTTGGAGCAAGGGTTTGCGACCAATATGAAGGAGCGCAAAAAAAGTCAAGAACAGAAAAATAGCCCGAGGGACAAGAGTTGTGGCGCCCACTTTCCCCACGCCGAAGGTATCGCTAAGGTTCTTTTCGAGCTTGCGTTATCAACACTAGTGAGATTTGCTACTACGGCATGTCTTGGTCGGCGAGAAATTTCCTGCCAATAAAGCAAACCAGCATTGGACGTAGGTCATAGAAATGCTGGGAGACTGGGAGGATCAAGGGTTGGGGCGGGGTAATGGAACACCCGGCCGTTCCCAATCCGCCTCAACACCAGTGGGTATAATTTAGGGAAAGTGTGTGAGGGCACAACTGGTTATGGTATTCGTGGTGTTCTTGTCTAACTGTGGAAGCTCTGGCAGGGAAAGAGAGGCTGGCTGCAAGAGGTGTGGGGTACCGGGGCCTCACACACAGAAAGTGTTGCGGTGGATTGGGCTCAAAAGTGTAGGGAAAATGGGAATCTGTGTATTGAGTTGCTTGTTGAAGTCGAAGTTGTTGTTTTGGAAGTGGAAGATGGGTGCAATGGCTGCTTAATAGCCATTGCCGGCAACAAAGGCAGGCAGGGGCGGTCTGTAAGTGTGGAAGGTTGCTCCCACAGAGGGTTGCTCTTGCAACAGAAAGCGAACGGTGATCGTCGTCCGTCGTCCGGATAAATCTGGTTCTCCTCTAGCTAATTCGACGTTTCACTCTCCGCTGTCAAGCCCTATGGTCAAGGTCGATGGCAGGGAATTACGGCCGAACTTGAGACCGACTAGTACGTTTGTTTCTAGATACGGGATATGGCCCTACGCTCAGACACCAACATAGACATAGGTATTCGCCCACAAGCTCTTGCAGCCCGAACCCACACCCATGTTCCACGAAATAAACTGCTGCGTCGAGATGCCGTTCCCAAACGCGAGCGAGCCGCAGGTGTTGCCCTGGTTCACACGAGCAAATTTCTTGCAGTTGACCGCGATGCCCGGGTGCGTCGGCTGCGGCGTCTTGATGCCGTTGGACGAGGGCACGAGGCCGACGCAGACGTACGTGTTGGCCTGTACCCACATCCTATGTCCAGGGACAACCGCTTGGATATAGTCGTCAGCGTCGGCATAGTCGTTCCTCCACTACTTCTTGGCCTCGGGATCTTGGGGTTCGTGGAGATCGGACAGGATGTACTTGTCGAGATCAAGCAGCTGGATGGTTCGAACAAGCTTCGATGGCCAGGTCGGAAAGTCTTCCTGAAGGGTAAGCTTGTTGATCATGGGAATGCGGCGTTGAGTAGCCGTGAGTCGGGCCTCCGCAAGCTTGGCTTGCGTCTGAACCAGTTGCTGGAGCAACGCTGTCATCTGGGTGCTGTCAGCTATCTTGTGGGGAGGCTGGCGCCTTGCGCTCAGTCATGGATGCCTTGGGAAATAGTCATCAAGTCGCTGTATCGCAGTGGAAGCTGCAATAGACGTTCATAACCTGTTGCGGTGATGTGCTCGAATATAGGGAAAACTGGTGATATATGATGTCTATGGAAAATGGAAGAAGTGGGATGGGGGCGCAATGGCTGTCAAATAGCCATTGCGGGCAACAAAGGCAGCAGGGGCGGTATACAAGTGCGGGAGATCAGACCTTTTGCAACAACTACATTATTATACTTTCTCGTCCTGCGGTCTTGGCCAACTGGCCGCCTCCTCAAGCTCCTGCATCAGCAGCCTCCAAATGCGTCCATCTTCGCCAGACCTGTCCCTAACTCTCCTGCGGTTCAGCCATAAGCAGATAGCACGCCACTCCCTATTAACTCGCATATATATCCACCACCAATCAAAGCGGCACATCAGCCCTAGCCAGTACCCAAACAACCACACCGCGCGCTCATCTTCGGCCTCAAGCATGTCACGGAAGCGGAATTCCATGTCCAGTGCACCTACGAAATTGACATAGAGAAAGAAAGATTCGGCACGCGGCTCCACGTCGAGGATCTCGGCAAGCATGCGTGCCGGCTCGCGCAGAACATTGTTGGCGATCCCGGATGATGGATTTTTCTCCGCGCTCAGCCAAGAAAAGCTATCCAGTGGGCCGGCACGCGGTCTAGCGAGGAGCAGATCCCGCGATTCTCATCGTCGTTGGGTGCCTTATATAACCATGCGAGAATCGAGTCTGTACGGAACTTCTCGGTGGTCACGAGCAGCGGCTTGAGGCCCAGCTGCAGCGAGAACCAGCTCAGGCGCTGCTGGTCGCTAGGGCGGAAGATCCACGAGCCCTCTGGATCATCCTCGTCATTGTTGAACGAGAAGGTTAGGAGGTTGAGCAACATGCACGTCAGGACGAAGGCGTCGGCCGTCTGCTGGTCAAGCGTGAGGCACGCTAGCGCGTTACGGAAGCTCCGTACGGCGAGGGCCTGCTGGAAATGCTCTGCGATGCGAGTTTCTTGGCGGATTTTCTCGGAGGTGTGGTGGGAGTGATAGCGTAGGTGGGAAGCGGAGACGGCGAGCAGGGTATCGAGCAGGAAAGGGCGTGCGATGCTAAGGGCCAAAATGGAGTTGGCGCTCGTGCTGCCAAGGAAGTGTATCTGGGGGAACGCATTCTGAAAGTGGTGTATAAGGGCGATACGCGGCGTGCCGTAGGAAGTGAGGTCCTGCGACGGGTCGAGTCCAGTGACAGCAACCGATGTGTATAGACTAGAGCTGAGCCTTATACCGCGGTCAAAGAGGGTGTTGGTGCAATGCGCGTAGTTGGGCGGTCCTTTAGTCACTCTAGAGGAGGACTTAGGAAAGGCTTGGTCCTGGTCAGGGCTATAGCTGCACCAGGCATTGCTACGCTGACAGCGCGAGCAACAAGGTCTAAGTTCATCACACTTTAGCTACGAGTGTTAGTATGAAATGGTATTGCTAGAAATCATCAGGATAGGCGGGATCTAATGCCTGACCTTGACCCGCTTCGCCTTGCAGGTGAAGCAGCCGACCTTGGACTTGTGGTGCTTCCTGCGCTTCTGGTAGCGCCGCACTACACCATGTCCCTCTTGCGGCTGGAACGAAAGGACCCGAAAGTCTGGCTCTAGGGGCGTACCCACATCTGGCATAATAATCGCGGTGCTTTCAGGCGTTACTCAACTGAGGTGAAGCAGCTTTCTGTATTGACATGTAACATTGGCTTCTGTGTCATCCTATAAGGGAAAACGGGCATGACGGGCGAACGCCTTGCGCCTGTGGCTGTGCCGCGGCGACGGCCCAATTTTAAGACTGACCATGACGAAGCTGACATGGCCCGTGCGGACCCTGTTGCCCATGGCTAGGCTCTCGTTTTCCCGTTCGGGCGTTAGCGTGGTTCTCGACCCAGGTTGGATTGTCAAGGGCATTGTCTGGAGGCAAGGACTAGGGTCTATCGCTACACGTGTAGGCAGCAAAACAA
Organism: Achaetomiella virescens; assembly: GCA_031001845.1. Classification (NCBI taxonomy): domain Eukaryota; kingdom Fungi; phylum Ascomycota; class Sordariomycetes; order Sordariales; family Chaetomiaceae; genus Achaetomiella; species Achaetomiella virescens. The sequence goes on from JARNGD010000127.1 coordinate 78,446, forward strand.
CTCTCGTTTACCATAATAGGACTGAGCGCTGAGACCCAGCGGGAAATGTTAATTACACCTTTTGCCCAACCAGACTTTAGGGCTGAAGGGCGAGACAGGACGCCTTTGTAGAAATGGCAATGGATCCGACTCATTTATCGAGGTTGTTCAGCCTAAAATCTGCAACGGTACTTCTGTTGTGGGAGCAACAACAACAATGTGGTCAAACTGATGATTTTGTTGAAGTGGTTGTTGTTGTGGGAAAGAGTGGAAGATGGGGCGAACCCAGGCACAAGGGGGATCCCGGATGGCTGAGATGAGGGTGAGGGACCAATGGATTCCACACCTTCGCCTTCTGTTCAAAGCAGTTGATTTTTCCGGGGCTGAGACTCAGGCCACGTTCATGCCTCATCAACTCGTTTCCTAACAAGGCAAACGAGCCATGCCTTTGAGAGAAAGGGGGGCGGGGGGGGAGGATCTTTCAACATGCAGCGTCGTCATGAGCCTGCCATGGCATCAACTGGTGACGGAGCCAGATGCAAGTACCGCCTCTCTATACCAAGCTCTGCACGCGTACTATCCCGCCACAGAGATATAAATATGAGCCTCGGCCCAGTGGTGAAATCCATCCTACAGGACATGCCAACATCACTCGTTTACACCACAATCCACATCCACAGCTATGAAGCTCCAGGTCCTTCTCTCTATCGCTGCTGCCCTGAGTGCACGCGCTGCATGCGCTCCGGACCGGGACATTATTGCCAACACAAAGCAAGGTCCGATTCGCGGCACCAAACTCCATGACGGCGTCAACGCTTTCCTCGGCATTCCTTTTGCAGAGCCGCCCGTCGGTCCCTTGCGCTTCCAGCCGCCGCAGCCGCTCAAACGCACTCATAAACAGCCGCTCAACGCAACCAGCTTTGGCTTCGCGTGCCACCAGTACAGGTACAGGGGCATCTTCTCCGGCCCCATTGGACCCGGCGTCCCAGAGTCGGAGGACTGCCTGACACTCAACGTCTTTGTCCCGAGACGCCCTAGGGCCAGCAGAGCAAGCTACCAGTATATATCTGGTCCTACGGTGGCGGGTTCAGCGAGGGCTCTGGCAGCGCGCCGTTGTATAACCCGACTGACTTTGTTGCTGAAAACGAGGACATCATCGTCGTCACCTGGAAGTATGACTTGTTCCCCTCCGCTACCAAGGTGTGTCTATATCTCTCTGAGAGTATGTCTAATCGAATTCAGTTATCGCCTTAACATATTTGGCTTTCCCAATACGCCGGCCCTCGGGGCCCAGAACCTCGGGCTCCGTGACCAGCGCCTCGCTCTCGAGTGGCTGCGTGACAACATCGCATCCTTTGGCGGCGACCCGAAGCGAATGGTTTATGGCGGGCAGTCCGCTGGCTCAATCTCGGCACAGTCAATGACCTACGCGTATCCCGAGGATCCCATTGTGTCGGCGCTTATCCTTGAGAGTGGCACGGTAGAGGGCCTTAACTCGCATCCAGAAGACGACTCTGAGTTTGTGCGCGCCGCTCGGGCCGTAGGCTGCGCAAGCCAGGACCGGAAGCAAGAGCTTGAATGCATGCGAACGGTCGACGCTGACAAGCTGAAGCATGCTATTTCAAACGAGACATTTAACGAGTTTTCAGGCTACAACGGGGGATGGCCTACTGCTGATAACGTGACAATGTTCACCAAAGAGGAGGCTCAACGCCGCGGACAGGCGGGTGAATTCGCTCGTTTAGTAAGTAGTTAACCTCTGGAATCCCCCTTTGAACCACCAGGGTCAATGTAACTGACATGTGTGATGGGAAGCCCACGCTGATCGGCACGATGCTGAATGAAGGCGACTCAGTCACTCCTTACTGGGATGCGGTTAAGGGCGTCGACCGGGATATTGCAGACTCTATGACCATGCAGAGCTTTTGGTGCAATGTCGCTCTCGTAGCTGGGTATGCCCCCTTATGCACGCAAGCCCTGTGCGACTTCCTACTAACTTGATAAGATTCCGCGCTCAACACAATGTGCCGGTGTGGCGATATTTATACAGGGGCGTTTTCCCCGAAGTGACTCCCTATCCATGGGCGAGGGCTTACCACGCAGGTACTTTAAAATTAGACATACCCATATGCTTCACCTACGTGTAACGGCCCCGCTGATGCAGTGTAGCTGATATCGGCATCCTCATGGGAACGTACGAACTCATGAAAACCGACCCGGCGGCACCGACTAGTCCCAACACAAAGGAGGCTTCCAAGTTCATGCAACGCATGTTTGGGACATTCATTAGGGACCCCGTCCACGGCCTGGCAAACGAGTACTCAATGCCAACCTTCCGCCCAAACAGCTCCTCCCTGGTTGTGCTGTTCCCTGAGAACAGGCCCACTTTTACGTTGGACATGGAGCCCAATCTCAATAAGTGTTGGTATTTCAACAAGACCCAGACTGCCTAGAGGACAGCCAACAAATGAGCTATCTAGGGGTAGACTTTGAACAGGAAGTGGGCGGGTGGATGGATCATTTCGTTCGTTATATTTGTATTAGCTTCTGGCTTAAGCTCCCCGAGGACCATGGATGGATAGATAGTTAGATAGAATGGTCAGTGGGCTTGTGTGATACTGAGAACTCAGGACCTAGGCACTCATTCATTTGCGCTTATCGCATCTAATTTACTCTCATCTGTCGGAACTGCCTTCGAAGTGTCGCGTGTGTTCTATGAAAGGGTACGACGTGCGGAGACATCTACTCTTTGCTACGAAACTCCGAGTCTGGTAAGCACGGGAAAATATGGCACTAACACTGCAACTCGAGCATCAAGCCAACTGACATACCAAGCACGTCGGACATGGTAAATCTCCCCCCCTAACGAGAAAGAGGCACAGAGAGCAGGACCAGCCGACAGCGCGTAGGGCATGGAAACACAAATGAGCGCTTGAGCGTGCAGCAAGGCCAAATATATACACAAGTACACTGAAAATATCTATACAAAAGAAGCGAACCTAACGCCTGCTATCCACAAGAGCAAATGTACCGCACTGCGACACGATAGAATCATCAAAGGCGGATGATATTTGTGGATCAAGATGCTTCGAGCTGAAGCACAGCGAAGCCTTGCGGGGTAAACCTCCGTGCGCTGAATAGGAAAGGACGGCGGCCAACAGCCTGGTGGTTGAGAATGAACTGCCGCTTAGAGCCTCCGAGGCGACCTCCTGCGGCGACGACCAGGGCACTTAGTCGGGCGCGGCTGGACGACCGAGGTGACGAGCGTGGTAGGAGCGGCGGTGGTGGTCGGGACGACGACGGCCGAGGTGGATGCCTCTGTCTTGACGGGCACGGACGTGGGGACGGCAGCGTCAGGGGTCGAGGTGGCGGCCGCAGATGCGGTGTTGGTGCTCGTGCTAGAAGGCGACGGGATGGGCTTGGGAGAGGAGCCAGAGCTCCCACCAGTCCAAACCTGTGGGCCGGGGATCTTGTAGTGGATGTCGGTGGTGTAGAGGTTGAAGACAATGCCCGGGTCCGAGTAGGTGTAGCCGGTGTTGAAGTTGAAGTTCTGGTCGGGGACGGCAGAGCCAGAGCCCGTCACCTCAACTTGCACGCAGCTGGGTAGAACTGGCGCCGCGGCTGGGGTTGACGTTGTAGGCCTGGTCAGACTCGTGGTGGGCGATGATCTCCTGGCGAATCAAGTACCGGCCGGCGGCAAGGTTGGCCGGGACAACAAAGTCTTGCTTGCCCTTGTTGGCGATGAGCTTCTCGACGGCCCAGATCTTGCGCGAGGTGTCATAGCCGTCCTCGGCAATCTTGGTCCAGATGGACTCGGCACCGTTGCCCTCGGTGTAGGGGCAATGTAGGTGATGATGGGCCCCTTGTGCGAAATGTCGATGATGTCGTCCGTGCGGGTGTTGTGGTACCACTCGAAGGTGAGAGTATCGCCGGCAGCGGCTTTGACGAAGGAGCTGACGGGCTTGCCACCGTTGACGTTGCAGGCCAGGGCTGGGCTCGTGAGGTCCTTGACGGGCTGTTGTTGGGAGGGCTGCGGATGTAGACGTTCCTGCCGTCGCCCTGGTCGACGCCGTTAACCCAGACGCCGTACATGTGCGAGTGGGCAGAGACGCCGCTGGCGAAGGCCAGGGCAAGGGTTGCAGCGTTGAGATACATGGCGTTTACACGGCCGATAGACGGTCAACCAGGCGATGTTTGGTTCAGGGGTTTTGGATGACTCTGGCGAGGCTGGGGAACAGCAAGGAATGACAAGAATCGAATCAGAAATGAGTGTCGAAAGACAGCAACGGCTCCTGTGGCCGGAAAGAAACGAAAGTGTGTTTGGAAGAAAAGACGGACTGGTGCGAAAGAATGCTTCAACGCCCTGCTGGATCGACTCCTCGAGTGAAGCAGACAACCACCTTTATATCCCCGTGACGGATCCATCACCGCGGTGGTATCACGCCGTGTCGTAGCCCAACCGGCAAGCCCCCGATACAAACGCAGGGGGGCGACAGGGCGGCGAGGCGCTTGCGGCTCAAGATACCAAATCCGGGTTGCGGTAGCGGGCGCGCTTCCAAGATACGTCGATGTGATTGGCGCGATTGTGGTGAACAACAGCCTTGCACCACGGAAGTTTCATCAACAGGGTTTGTGATTGCGAAGGGATGGATCCACGGATCCGCCGCCCAGCAGCATCCCAGTGCGGTGGGCGAGGCTCAAAGCGCCTGGCGGTGACCATGGCGCCACGAGGCGGGGCCGCTGCGTGTGAAACTGCCAAGGACGTGGTTGGACTCCAAGTATGATAAGCGAGGTCCACAAAAATCACCCTTCATCTCGAGGCGCATGGACGCGATCCATCTGGCTGGCATATGCATGGAACTAGACTTGGCCTTGCGCATCACAAAGCATTATGGAAGCCTTGCATGCTTCAGATGCGAGTTTTCGGTCGGATGGTATACGGTATATTATAGACTTGCTCTCTCCCGGTCATCAAGCCCCAATGGATTCATGCCGGCCACCATCACGGTACATCAGGTTATGACCATCACGGTACATCAGGTATGACCATCACGGTACATTAAGTATGCATTAGATGATAAAGCTGCCGTGTAGTTTGCCCATCAACGGACCGGGTGGGGCTTTGGGTCTTGCTGTGTAACTGTGTACTTCATCCTGCTTCTTTTCTGCTTCCTCGTGGGGGTCATCCGGAGGGGCTACCTTTGCCAAGGCTCTAAGATGCATGTCCCTGGCGTCGAGATCCACCTCACTCACTCGGCGCACCCCGCCTGTGGAAGCGTTGTGTGTCAGGTGGGACTTGCATCCAGGCTCAGGATTACCTGCATCTCGGCTAAGGGACCTCTGTTTCGTGTTTCAGGAAGCGCTGAGTTCCACATCGATGTTCGTTTCTCCCTCATGCACTACCCATCTCTCGAGAACACGGGCCGGTCGTGTCTTGAAGAACCCCACGCCGCCGTTGACGATATGGTGCCACCAGGATTTGGCGTCCGGCTTAGCGATCTGCCCCTGACCAGGTTTCGCCAGTCATGCAGGTTCGACATTTGTTGCAATGATGGGCTCAAATGTAGGGAAGATTGGTGGTGCGTGTTGTCTATGGAAGTGATGTGTTAAGTTAAAGTTGTGGAAGAAGTGCAAGATGGGCGCAATGGCTGCTTAATAGCCATTGCGGGCAACAAAGGCAGGCGGAGCGGTCTGTAAGTGTGGGGGTCAAAAGACCTCTTTGCAAAAACATTGCTATTGCCCTTTTCCGTCTTCAGACCGCATCACTGATCGTTCTGGGCATCTGGTCGAGTGCAACGTGCGTCATGCGTTGGAGGAGAGTCGAGATGGTCGTAGTGAGCTTGGTGGTTCCCCGCCGGTAGCTGAGCGCCATGCATACCTTGAGTCAAAGTTCCCTTGGCAGGGAAGCTGACTCCACTAAGCGTGCTCCCTCGTCGGATGTGTGGTGGACGTCGCCGACGGCAATGAGTCGCGTCGGTAATAGCAAACTCCGCTGCTGCTCCTGTCCGTACTCGATGGTGCGTTTTACTCCACTGCCCCTCAAGCCACTTCTTCATGGTCGTGCACTTCTCTGCTTCGCCAAACAGCGCCAGTTTGGCGGAAGCTTGGTGGGCGGTAGCGGTTCCCGGAAGAGCGACCACACTCAGTCCTCGAGGCTGGCCAGGTATGATCTAGTGCTCAATTGTGACCGCCACGGTGCGGATTTCAGCCGGCTCACCTTCCACCCGAGTTCGCAAACGCATCGATTTGCCATCCGTGACCCACTGGCTGAAGTCGAGAACCGCAAGGGCCTGCCGGAGAGTGCCGATTCGGGCGTTTGTGTGCAATGTCTGCATCAGAAACAAGCCCATGGCGGCAGCCGCGCGCGATAAAGGCGAGTGTGTGATAGTATTCCGAGTGTCGACAGCCCGCCTCACCCTTGATGGCGGCGAGAGTGATGGGGCTACATGTGGCACACACGGAAACCCCGTCACGGGGAACTTCCGAGAGTCTTGCCTGATGGAATTCGATGAGCTGCATTTCAACCTGCAGTGGGTAGTCGGTCATTGAGGAGGTTCTCCATGTCACCCAATTGAGAAACGCGAGGAAGACTTCCGGTGATGCCGTGGTAGGTTTACCGCGATCGAAGGAATATGTGGTCAGGCAGACTTGGGCAGCCAAGCCACACGCGTTGACCGCTCACAGCTCAGGCGACTCAGCTGCCTCGTCTGCAAATGGCAACTGGGCGAAAAGTTGGGAGCCTCGGGCTCGCGTGGCGGACGCCGGTCTGCCTCCGCCCTGTGTCTGAAGTCAAATACAGTACAGTGACTAAATGCTTATCTTTGAAGCCGCAAAACTTGGACTGTGCAGTCCAGGCAATTCTTTGTGTAACATGCACTATCCAAAGTCAAACATACTGTGCGGCAAAGGTTGGTGAATATTAATGTACATCCACTCAATGCCCACAGTGCATGTTGGGCAGGTCGACAAGCATCTGGAGAAATGCGCGCTCGGCCTCCTCTCTTGATGCTGTATTGCGGATGTCGAAGTACGGTTGCTGGATGGTTGAAGAGGAGTGGTTTGTGATCCAGGGATCTCCCGACCTTGTTAGACAAGGCCTTGGTAGTCCGATTAGTTGGACTAGCTTGCTCTTGGCATTCTCCTGAGCCTAGCGGACATATTGGCTCTTCTGAGGAGTCCGTAAAGGCACTGCCTACAGTGTTGAAGGCGGCTTTCTATGGCGTAGGGTAGTGCAGGGAGCTCTACCTTCGAGGACTGCCTCAAAGTTATCCAGTCCGTTAGAGAGGTTATACCGCCAGACGCCAGTAGCCCTGAAACCGCTAATTATGTTTCAGGGTGCTATGCCGCGGGGCTGATACATCTATAATAAGAGAAAATCGTTGCTTATTGATATCCACCGAGGCGATAACGCTAGCAAAAGCCTTAACGTATCTTATCAGCGAGTGAGCTATATCAGTGAGTGAGCCACTTTTCTACGCGACGGGCCACCTATATATTCAACCTCAATTTTTTCCACAACACAACACGCCCTCTACGTCAAAGGAAGCGAGGGTAAACTTAGCCCTCGAAGCTCTTCAAAACGATAGAAATCTAAGCATAAGAGCCGCAGCAAAGATTTACAATGTCGACCGTATGACGCTCTCACGGCGACGCGACGGCCGGCCTGCACGGCGCGATCTTCCAGCCAACTCGCGCCAGCTTACGGATCTCGAAGAGGAGGCTATTATTCAATATATCATTGAGCTCTCTACGCGAGCTTTTCCACCAAGATTGCGTGTGTAGAAGATATAGCCAACCAACTGCTACGCGCCCGCGACGCGCCCCTGTCGGCAAGCTCTAGGCGTATCGATTTGTCAAACGCCAGCCAGAGCTCCGTACGCGTTATGCGTATAGATACGACTACTAGAGGGCTAAGTGCGAGGACCAAAGATCATTGGCGAGTGGTTTGCACTCGTACGAAACACTAAGGCCAAGTACGGCATCGTGGATGACGATATCTACAACTTCGATGAGACCGGGTTCATGATGGTATATCCGCGCGGGTATAGTGGTTACGACCTCGGACGGCTTCAGCAAGGCAAAACTAGCCTAGCCTAGCAACCGCGAATGGCAACGGTGAATCCAGGGAGTGAATGCTCTCGGCTAGGCTATCCCGCCCTTCATCATCTTGGCTACGCAATACTACCTCGCTAACTAGTATACCGAGTGCAACCTCCCTGCCGATTGGCGTATCGCAACTACCGAGAACGGCTGGACTACTAATATAGTAGGCCTGGATTGGATCAAGCACTTCGACTTCTATACGGCACCTTATAAGGGAAAAAGCGGTTGTTGATCCTCGACGGACACGAAAGCTACTACTCTACCGAATTCGAGCTCTACTACTAGGACAATAATATTTACGCTCTATATGCCTCTATTCCTCCTACAAGCTCCAGCCACTCGATGTTAGCTGTTTTGGACCATTGAAGTAGTCATACGGTCGCCAGATTAACTTAACGCGCGTATATCAACTATATTAGCAAGCTCGAGTTCCTCTACGGCTTTCGCGAGGCCTTCTTTGCTTCTATAACGGAGAAGAACATATAGGGTGGCTTTGCAGGGGCTGGCCTAGTGCTATACGATCTAGAGAGGGTGCTTTCTAAGCTAGATATCTAGCTTCGTACGCCAATACCTCTAAACTCACTACTTGCCACTATACAACCCTGGGTCTTCCAGACACCATACAACCCCCGAGAAGCCGACGTATAGTCAACGCTCATCAAGACTCGCATTGCCAACCATCAAAATAGCTCCCCAACTTCAATGTTGGCTGCTATAGACCAGCTTGCCAAGGTACGATAGCTATAATGCACCAGGTAGCCTCCTTCGGTCAGAGGTCTCTTCGCTCCGCAAGGCCAATAGGCATTAAGCAAGCGCCGGAGGGCTAAAAGACGTATACGGCTTGGAGGATCACTTACTATGCAAGATGCAAAAGATCTACTAGACTAGAAGGTCGTAGGTGGGAGGTAGCACAAGAAACGCAGCCGGATAGTAGTGGTGCAGGGGGTTACGTGCGAGGATTCGGTGCTATGGTGTATGCGGCAAGCCTGGCCATAATGCCCGTACTTGCCAGGAGGCTGCGGAATCATCTGATTCATCTATTTCTGATGTAATTATAGTTGGTTGCTAGCGTTGTTGTATTGTAATTGCGAATAGTTGTTGTAGGGTGGTAGAAAGTGGCTCACTCGCTGATAAGATACGTTAAGTATTTTGTCTAGAGTAGTTCTTCAAGTAGAGAAGACACCCTAGTTAAGAGGCTCGGTCTTGTAGGTCTTGTAGGAAATGTAAGCAAGCAGATACCTTATTTCCATGTCTTGTGACGAATCTCAAAGCCACGATCTTCTGAAAGGGACTCCTGAAGGTATGCAGCGGTGAGGTACGGTGAAGCCGAAAGATTCACAAGTACGCGAGCAATTTTCGTAATAGTAGGAGTGCCTAATTGCTTGTATTGTTTGGTGAGGAAGCCACTGTGCCGCCCGTGGGCGGGAGAAAGGTTGTCTATATACAGCTTCCTCTGATGTACTTTATGCCTAGATCGATAGGATCGATAGGATCGATCATCAATTTCATTGATCCAATCCCGGATCGATGGACTTATTGTCATGCTCGTTGATCCTGTCTCGGCCTCGGGAGCCCACAGTTACCCCTATCCCCCAATGCACCCCCCCGCCCCTTCAACACAGGGAGAGTCGCCTGTTCTCGACCATGCCGTAAGACAACCTCATGCCGGACAGTATCATTTTTTCGAAGACGGCATCCACGCACGCACTTCCTATCTAGATATCATAAACAAGTCCAGTATCAGGCCCGTACTCCCCGCTGACCAGTGCCTCCCAGCCATTGCTGAACCGTCAACTCCCTTCCCCATTTCAACGTCAGCGCCTGAATGCCCCGGTCTGCCTTGAAGTCTGCCCATGCAGCCTCTTGGTCGGCAAAGTACCTCGCCGCACCCACAAGCTCCATGGCCCTGTCCCGTTGCCCCCCGCAAAGACCTGGGCCACGTTGCTCGTGAGATCCTGGGTCTTCCTTGCTGTCTTACTCTGATCCTCCGCCATGGGATCCCCTCCGATCACCAACGCCTGCATCCGCCTGCATTTGCCTTCCAATGCCTTGGCCCATCTGTCCACGGCATCATCCCTCGCCCCAAAAGTCCATCAACACCACCTTCCTCTGTTTGCAAACCAGCCTGGCCTCCAAATCAAATGCCTTTTCCTCCAGGTCATTGTAGAGCAAGACCTCATCAAACAACCCAAGCCCCTTAGTGAATTCCGGGACCTCTCCGAGCCCACTGCAATCACCTTGAAAGGCTGCTTCCCCCTCGGCCGCCTCTCCCTCAGCTCCCGTGCGAAGCAAAAACCCGTCTTTCCTGACGCGGCCAACATGCACAACCGCGTCTGTCAAATCCGCATCCTCCTCCGTCCAAGCCAACTCCCTAATGCCCAACGGATGCACCGCGTCCACACCCTCCCCCCATGAGAACACAAACCGGTTCATTAACCACGCCGTCCCAAACAGCACTTCCATCAGCGCATCCCACCCCCTCCCCTCCCTATCTTCGCCCTTTCCCGTGCAATATACAAATTATAAATCCCATTCAACCCCTTCCTACGCTCGCTAACCTCGACCCAATGCGACTGCCCCTCCACATTCCCCTTTTCCAACTCCACAATCTCCGCGAGCGTGCCAATAGCCTGATACCCGAACAGCCACGTGCCCACCTCCAGCCCAGGTACTCTGCTCTCCACGACTTCGGAGTATCCCCATGCTCCGACACGGCAGTACCCTGCCAGGGTGGCCTCGTTGTCGAACGGGGGGGGAGGGAAGTAGGGTGGGGCATGGGCCAGACGTCCCACCAGCCCAGAGAGGGAATGCCGCCTAGCTTGGCGTACGTGAGGACATTGGTGGTGAGGGCGAGCGTGCGCGTGCGAAGGCGGGCTGTGTTGGGCGCGAGCGGGTGAGGGACGGAGCGGGGAAGGGTGAGGGTGACGAGCTGTTGGGCGAGGGAGGTTTTGGAGATGAGTTGGATTTGGGGTTGAGGGGATTCAGCCATGGTGAAAGAGAGCGTTTCGTTGCTGGTGTTGATGAAGCGACCGCTGGGTGAGGTTGAGAGCTCCAAGTTTTAGTCGTCCTTGGGTAGCACTGAGTAAATGCTGTGGACGAAGGAGACCAACGTGGAGTCATATATACTGATAAATAACCACCCGTCAATCGTAATACGCTTTCCCGAGACCCTCTCTGCTCGGAAACCGAGGACCTATCAGCTCGGAGCGGAGAATCATGGAAACAGACGGGTGTGGTCGACGCATCTCTCACGGCCTGTCCCTTGCAACACCACGCGTCACGCCGGAGGCGTCCGGACCAAGATCGCCAAGAGCGGCCTTCGACGAACCAGGACTCTGTTGCGCTCTCCCTATGACTCAAAGCCAAGACCTCCCTGCAGCTCGCATTCTCGTACTCGCTTGGCAGCTGCCAGCATATTCCGAAGGCGCGGATAGAGAGGGTGTTGCGTGGTGGATCCACGGGACGGACCACAAAGGGATCTCATCCACCTTCTGCCCTGTACTTCTTTTCTAGCTCCATCAACAACAAGATCATAAGTTTGACTTCGTCATTATTTGTTCCCACGCCAGGTTATGATCCTCTCGTTTCTGTTGCGGTATTCAATCAATTCAACGATATTTGACGACTTCTCAACGCGATATTTGGCGAGGAGATCGTCGCCTTGGTACAATCCTGCGAAAGCACTCGCTGGGACCCGGTATTCGACTATAGTTCGCCCTGCGCAAGCAGTCGCAAGGCAGGAACCGACCTCCCTTGTGAACGAATCGTCAAGCTGACGATATTCTCGGTCTTCTACCCATTTTCGAGCAGTTCAACGGCTAAGATGGCCAGCAACTAGTCGTCGCTGCCTAGCGGTAGTGGCAGCTCTAACCATAACGCTATAATAGCGCTTTTCCAAGTATTTTCTTTAGGTCTAGGCGCAACTGGTCGCCACTCAGGCTAATAAGCGCCAGCTCCTACTTGTCGATAAGATCAAGCGATTGGAAGACTTCCCTGCGTAGCGTTGAATTGGTGCGCAGCACCACAAATCCACATACATACCACACCGTACTACTGGTCACAGCAGTCTGGCGATGTTGATGCCGTGAATTAGGGAAGGAACGAAGGCTTCAACAAGCCATAGCTCAAGGTGGCTCCGAAGCTCTCTGCAAGACACCCTCCTCGAACGAACAGCTCTGGCCTTCTAGGCAGAGCCTCACCCTCTATAGTCTGCACTAAGGAACCTCCTCCAAGGCCTCAACGATGAGGAAAGGAACGTCGATTGCTGTTGTCGCACCGCCCTGCTTGGCCTGCCTAGGGGCCCCTGAGTGGGCGCCCCTGGTAGCTTTGTATGACGTGGCTTGTACGTGAGGAACTTCGCTAAAATAAACGCAGAGTCAAACTATATAGTAGTGGGCCTGAATGACAACTCCCCCGAACCCCAGTGGTTTCCGCCGCAGTTCAGCATAGATGTGGCGCGTCGGTGGGAAAGTGTACTACCCACTGATATGTACGACCCACTGGTTATGTACGTTATCCCACCCGTGAATACTAAACGTTGGCTGAAGGAGAAGGCCCAACGCGGTAAAGATAGAGGGGTGGTTTTCGGGGCTATCCGACGCAGAAGCTCCATCTCTCAACCCCGAAGAGTCCATCGCACCGACTTTCCTTCCCCGCCGACATTCAACAAAATGCCTTACACCACCGTTTCCATCAGTTCCTCCGCTTTCCGTCTCCGCTCCTCATTTTTCGCTCTCCGCTCATGCTCCTCCCTCACCCGTGTCCGGTGCCAGGCGCTGATGACGTCGCTCTTCATATCAGCCGTTGCCTCTCTCCGCCATGATTTAATGGATTCGGTATTGAAGAGGTTGGAATTGCTCAGCCACCAGCTGTATAAGCCCGTGTTGACGAATACCCAAGTGGAAAGATAGACGAAAGCCGACATGAACAGCTCTCGCACGAAATCGAAGTAGGTGAGCTGGAGGGTGGCAAACATGACCACCACAGAAACAGGGACTGTGGGTGTTAGTGGAGGAACATCCTGTTGGCGAACTGGGTTTCGCTCAAGGTTTAAACAACGTATTTTCTTACTGATGATCCTGAGCTCCTCAGCGACTGTCCAAGCCCCATCTTCGAAATCCCGTGCATTCATTCCGAATATGCTTGTCATGAAGCTAAGTGGTAACTAGAAGATTCCAAATGTGGCAAACGATTCGTCAGTATCTTGGTGTTAGAGAGCGACAGCTCGCGATAGCCGCTGCATTCGGGGTTCGGAAAGCAGCTTACGAACACCACGGTGAACATGGTGAAAATTGGAAGGGCTTTCCCTGCCTCACGGCCTCTTTTCCTTGCTGGGCAGACTGCCAGGTTTGGAGCACAGCAATCTGCTGCTGCTTGAAAGCCATAAGGCTATCAATCTGTGGTGCTCACAGGTCAGTTTCAAAAGAGGCCAGATCCATCGCATCGAACAGTGGGGGATACTGACTCCCTGAGACGTTCCCCTCGCTGTTGTTTGGAGCGTTTCGAGCTCGTCCAGACAGGTCTGCAGCCGCCTTACAAGGTCGCTGTGCTTCTTTTTAAAACCATTCCAAACCTCGCTTTTGTCCGGCGCCCCGGGCCTTGGGCGACTCGAACCAGTATGGGGTGGGGCGGATTCGTATCTTCTGTCCGGGTCGAGAAATTGTGCGGTTTGAATCATGAACTGCTGAATGACTGCAATTTGACGTCGCGTGATGTGGACCATCATGTCAAGCTCTTCAATGATATCCTTGATCTCGAGCTGTAGGTCCAGCTCAGTCCTAAAATCCAGCACCCGATCTGTGATCTCCGTCAGATGCCATCCTCGTCACAGGGGATTCGGATGGTGTTACCCATTGACCATGATCTGCCGCGCTCCATCATCTCGCGATGCGCCTGAAAAGGGCAACAGATGAGTAGGCAGACATAATCATCTGATAGCAACGAAACCTGGGCGAATTGAAGATGAGAAGGCTTACCAGCCTGCCTATAGCCTCCTTGAACACACGGAAAATATCAGGCTTACCATCCGTGGTCCCACCTCTATGAAATCCAGTTAGTCAAATGCGCACAGAATGGGCATACTATGCCTACCTATTTAGCAAGGACATGCTACTTTCTTCGAGCACGATTAATGCAAGGTCAAAAATGGACTGCAAGTGCAAGCCCGTGGTTTGCTCCAGAGCCCGGCGTATCGCAGAATCAACGCCTGATGGATCGTCAAACTCATCTACGCCGTACCGCTTGGGGAAGAAAGTCAGTAGGGTATCCCGGTCAAGAACCCACATCCATAGTTGATCCGACATCCCCACTCTGGGTGTTTGCTGTGTCGCAGCCCTGGAAGTGCTGCACCCGTGTGATTCTTTGTAGCCTGTATATCCGTCCCAAAGCCACCCGCTCCCCGACCAATGAGACTTCCAGTAATAGTCGCTTTTCGTGGTTTGCTTAATTGGCCTTAGAAGCCTGTGTTCATTTTCTGGCCTGTATTTCGTGGCGCGGAAAACAACCTGATCGCGGTCTCTCTGTCGTGACGTCTCTATCGCCCAGTTGTAGGATTGGTCCAAGGTCCTGCGGGGATGGAGTGGAAGATCGTGGGAAAAGGTATTCTTCCATCATCTTCCTGTCGCGGAACGCGACCATGACTGTATACAGTCGTGCTGCGTCGAGGAGAAACTGTCCGAGGGCACTCGAAGTTTTAACCCGGCCGCTTTGCTCCATTGTGATACCCCAGCTCATGTTCAGCGTCAACGGACGGACCTTACCGATCACGTTTGACACAGGTCGGCATCAGCACTGGTGGGGGTGGGGGACCGAGTGAGGCATTCGCCGACCGGTGAGATGTGGATTCCCGGGTTGAGATGAACGAGGGAGACCGGATCGAGCAGCCTGCCTCTGCCTGTGGTTATGTACCGCCCGCTTTTTAACCTGGGTGAGGTACTTTGCATTTGCCGTTCGGACAATACGCCAGAATGCCTCACGGTTTTCATCTGTCTCCCAATGTAGGTAAGGCATCTCGTCAGGGGTAAATACGCGATTCGGCCTAATAGAGGGAGTGTGCAGAAGGCGTCCAAGACATACCATCAACAGCAGGCCGAGAGCGTACCGGTCATCTTCGCCTAGGTTCACACGATCGCGGGTCAACAAGTAAGGTCAACATTTATCCATGGAAGTAGACGAGGGTCCATACCAACGGGGACAAGCTCGCATGTTGTAGGAAAGCAACGGGAGTGGGCCAACTCTCTCTCTGATTCGGGTTGGGATCCCAAAAACGCTCTTCTTCCTCCAAAGGAAGTTGCCGTTGTCCACTGGTGATGGGGAGGAATCGTTCCATGTTCTCTCCAGCGTATGGGCGGAGAGCTTGCTGTGTGTTGGTTAGTTGCGGAGCTAAGCCAAAAACCTACATGTCCATCTTGGACTTCAGGAGATCTTTGAGGCAGTGACTTACCTCAACCCACTGCATCATGTCAGCTTTCTTGCTCAATCAGAAGTTCTGGGCTGATTGGAGGTTGACTCACCTTTAGATTGTTGTATGGTACGTGGATATGCCGGATTCGTCCTGATGGTTGCCACCTCGAAGTACCTCTCCACTCTTCAGGAGCTCTTCCACTGAACACCTCTGATACGGGAAATCTCCTGTCAGCGGGAGACCCGGGGGTGAATCATGTACCGGTTGCAGCGGCCTATCTTGCTCTTCATCGTCACTGCATGGCTTCCCGAACTGCGTGACGTACGCCTGGACATCCTCGTCGACCTTGTACTGTGAACTCTGGGTCTCTTCATCCGTAGGAGTCCATGAGCGCAGCGCCGCCGCCTCGTCATTTTCCCCGCTTGATGGGACGAGTCCCTTCTGCTGCCGCCAAGCTCGCACAGCATCGATATTGTCCCGGAACTCGATGGAATTCTTCCACACCTGGTGGCTCTCTGTCACGCAGGCCACGAGGTCTTTCTCAGTGGTGGGAATTGGCGTAGGATCATAATTGGTTCTGTCTTGCTGGATGGCGGCGCGAATGGCGTTGATCCTCCGGTATCGGCGCAGGACTTCTGTTGCCAAAGCGATGACCCTGGACTCGATCCGACGTTGTACTTCGACCTCCAGATCTGCACCCATGAGTGAGCCGGGTTCGGACCGCCCCCGCTGTTCGAGTTTCCGTCGCTCGACGCGGGCTTCATATTGCCAAACCGGGTGCTGCGGTGAGAGATAACCGGGCCGGTCGCAAATGTCGATGCAGGCGAAGTAGTGGAGGATGTGATCACCGAAGGAATGGGGTTGGTGGTCGTCGGTGCTGATGCACGTTGCGGACCTGAATGGCGAGTGCATAGTTCAGCTGTGCTCGAGCAAGATTCTGCAAAGATTGGGTTGGCCGAGAGGGACAGGGAGGGTATGCTTTTTACCTGAAGATCGGAGCCCAAATGTACGTTGCCAGTGGTCGGCGGGCATCAATTGGGCCGCGCCCTCTGTCCCCCAAAGTGCATGGACTCAGACAGCCGACAACCAATCAATGGAACGGGGACCAGTTCGAATGGGCGCACTGCAGGCGAGCCATTTGCGCGGCGCCTTGTTCGCCTTGCGGCAGATGTTGTTGGAGTGCTGACGCAAATTGAAAGAGTCGGATGTTAATTGAGGGAAAAGATGTCCGTAGCAGACTGCCTGACTGAAATGCCTCAACCATGGGTCAAATCATCATCCTCACCATGCGGTCCTTCCCCATGGAGAACAAGCACCGCAAGCAACCCCAAATTACCTTCATTCGTGCTCCAAAATCATCTCACAATCTTCCCATACTCCATTTTCCTTTGCCGATTCCAGGCTCGTTCGCCCGGAACTGTCTGTCTTCTTGATGTCCGTCCCTCTGCTCAGCCCACAACTTGGGCGTCCTTTACCAGAATCAAGGCCGGCTGGCGGAGGCGGAATCGATGTATCAGCGGGCGCTGGAAGGCCGGGAGAAGTCGCTCGGACGGTACCATACATTAACTCTCGACACGGTCAATGACTTGGGCAATCTCTACAGAGTCGATGTATCAGCAGGTTGCGGCTGAGATGCAAGAGCTCTCACGTTTTAGTATTCCTATTGTTATATAGTTTATAGAGACTTGCGAAAATATTAATTGCGCTAGATTAATATACAGCAATGGGCTAGGACGAGGATATATAACGCGAAGAATTTCATCAGGTTAGAGCTTAGTATCTTGAGGTAAAGCAAGCTTCTTAATTAATAGCCATACCTGCTAGTTAGAGGAAGTCCTCTCTCTCTTAGGCCCCCTCTCGAAGTAATATAGGACTACCATCGATATGGTCAAGACGCTCGGCCTATATTGCTACGTAATAGATGTCCCAGGCTACTATTTCTGAATAGCTAGAGCAGTTTCGGATCCCGCCTTTACAAGGCTAATACAAAGAAGTAGGAGACTCCTAGGTGCGACCCCCGGTCTACAACTATACTAGCTCCCCTGACTACTACCTCTCTCCTAAGTACCTAGCGTAGTAGCGCGGCTAGATATATTTGAACCGCGAACGGGAGGCTTGGAGAGAGCGAGGGCGCTACGGCTTGGACTATTACCAGTAGGAGGAGTAGTCTAGGATAGACAGGACATAGTAGAAAGACTAGTAGTGGGGTGGATACGAAGTAGCTCGCGGGTGCGAAAAGCCTGTTCGAAAGGGAAGTATGAACTAGGGCGGAAACCACTGGGGTTCGGGGGGTAGTTATTCAGGCCCACTGCTATACAGGGGGATGCCGTGGAGGATTTTGACGTTGCTTTCATTTTGGTAAAGTCTCACACATGCAAGTCACGTCATATCAAGCTGCCAGGTCCCACTCAGGGGCTCCTAGGCAGGCCAAGTAGGGCGGTACGACAACAGCAATCGATGCTCCTTTCCTCATCGTTGAGGCCTTGGAGTAGGCTCCTTAGTGCAGACTATAGAGGGTGAGGCTCTGCCTAGAAGGCCAGACCCGTTCGTTTGAGGAGTGCGCCTTGCATAGAGCTTCGGAGCCACCTTGAGCTATGGCTTGTTGAAGCCTTCGTTCCACCCCTAATTCACGGCATCAACATCGCCAGACTACTGTGACCAGCAGTAGAGTGTAGTATGTATATGGATTAAAGGTGCTACGCGCCAATTCAGTACGACCCACTGATAATGTACGTTATAGACCCGCCGAGCAATAAATTCCGCAGACTAAGGATAGCTATATGGCGCAGACGGCAGAAATAACTCTCCATCACTGAACTTGATTTCTATCCCTGGCGCTAATTGCTCTATAATAGAGAGTGGAGAGAGCCCGTTGGGGCTTGGGGACGTGCCGGGTAGTAGTGGGTGGAAGTGCAGACGGACCGTCTTGAGGAGTACTCTCGCAAGGTTTGGTCGTCGCACCAGGTCTGCAGGTCTCGGTTAACTTCCAGTTACCGAGTTTAAATAGACGGAGAGCCAAAGAACTACTTGTCCGGATACAGAAAGGCGCGGCCTTACCTCTGGAGTAACATTGCCTGTTTGACTACAATTCCGGACTTGTAGTAGTCAGGTCCACTGGACTTGTTTTCCTCAACTGATACCCATTGACTTCTATGAATATCTGTATAGGCATATCGATAGCTTGGAGGACGATCGCTGGGTGGCTTATAAAGTCGGTTCGGTAGACGTAATCTAAGACAGTAAAGTAGAAGGTTTCACGCTTAGCTAGTTCATAGGAGAATGTCCGCTTCCTGTAGAGAGTTTCGAGCTCTAGCGGGCAGAGATATATGCTTATCTCGAGGGCCTTCGCGGACGGGGAGAGCGGAGATGCGCCCAGCAGCGTTGAAATCGACCAGGCATCCCTTAATCTCGATCGAGATCTAACGTGTCGATACTGAGACAAAGACACCCAAGAATTGGTTAATGACGCGCATTCCGGCGCAGCAGGGCTCTTCCAGCTCTTTCCCTTACGCTGGCACTTATAATCGACCCCTAGACACCGTCCCCCAGTCAAACTCCGAAAAGCCCTCGGATCAAGCCCCAACACACTGAAACAGTACGTGTGGACAGTTTAGTAGGCGTCCCTGCTCTAGTTAGGTAGCTTATTTGAACCAGGTCCACGGTTGACGTCGGGATGGCTGCAGGACTGAGGTTTTCATGGTCAAAGTTCTTGTGACTGTACCGCCACAGGGACATGAGTTATTGTGGTAAACGCTTGAAGTCACGGTCTGTGTGGTTGCAGATGTAGAAATCGTGGCGGAGTGGACGTGGTATTCCACTGACCTGTGACATTGCGAGTTGCAGTCAGCGCGGTTGTTGAGATAGCCGTCACAGTTAGTGCTGGGGGGATGTACATGTGAGTTGGGCACCCAGCCATCCACCAAATCCCCGATAATTACGCAACCTATCCCCGAATAATATCAGATTCATGACTCAGTTAAGTCAGTTTCTGAATGCAATGGAGCTATTGGACGGGCGCACGGGGTGTTGCCCCATATGCCGAGGGATGGTTATGACCTTCAGCAAAGCTGTTCAAGGCTAATTGATATTAGCTTCCCCCGTCACTTCCGGGCGAGAATAGAGGGATGAAAGAGAAAAGGCCCTTTCCCGCGGAAATTTTCCAATCTGGGGTCGATCCCTCGTGCGAAGTCGGCCTTCTATTGCCCCTGCTAGAAACCAGACTGACACCCTGAGTGAAAGACCATCACCTCCAGCCAGTTAGCAGCCTGGATGCATCATAGAATGCATGATTGGTGGCCGGCACGTCTCAGTGCGAAGTAGTTTGAGTGCGTTCAAGCTTCTTTCAATAGGCGCTCATACCGATAGTATTCCTGCATATTCTCGTCCCCAGAGCCAAGTCCTCAATTCTGGATATCGAAAAGAACTCATTGTCGTCCCTGGATAAGTCGAGCATACCCTCTCAAAATCCATGGCCATGATACTCCCATCTACCAGCTGATAATTACCCAACTGAGAGTAATAATACTGTACTCCAAATGCATGAAGGGCTTGAAAGCATGGTTGTATGAGGTCAGAGAGCTTGGCTAACGTGAGCGTTACCCCTGACGGCTTCCTCATTTACTTGGACTGCGGATTGCACCCAGCAGGCACTGCGTTTTCAGTTCCGTTGTGGCCGTCCGCATCCGGGCAGACACGGACAAGCTATTTCCAATCTTGATGGGGTTCATGCCCAACTTTGAGGTGAGTAAGTGCCAAGGCCTGGACTTCCTTATCAACAGTCAAGCTTTCATGACAAGCAGGCAGCTCAAAGTCCACAATGTCCTCCATGTCCCGGCTCAACGAAATTCCGCCATGTATGCACTCACCGAGGTGCCGACACGCGGTTTAGGCCGTATGGTAACGAGTGCTCTCTCTTTCTGCGGTTCGACAAGAGCGGCACAGGGGCGCAGATGATTGAGGGGATGTTTGACGCCGTCGTGATGAAGGACTTCCTTCCGAAGCTCGACGCGTATGTGGCTCAGCCGAAGACCAAGGGCGAGATTTAAGCGATACGTACAAGTAAATCGAGCTTTATTGTTGAAAGCGAGAGCATAGCAATCATTTGCTCTCCTCTCCCTCTTGGCCCGTTCTTTTCGGATTCTGGGGTGTTGATTATGCAAAGGAATCCGGAAGGTGACAACATCAGTCTAGGTACCCAGTAATACAATGTAGACTCCATCAAAATAAAGTAGGACAGATACGCTACCCAGTATCTAGTACTCTAAAAAAAAATGATGGCGTAGCCGCCCGGGAGACCTCAATGAGGCATTCGACTTCTTGTACGACGGGGAACTACCCAGCGGCAATATGCAGTGCGGGGCTAATGGAAAGCCCTACTTTGCTCGACCGGAGGACAAAGCCGCTGCCAAAATTCAGTCGCTCGGTGAAGAGACCAGCAGATTTGGCTGGCGCATCTGGAGCTTGCCAGGGATCTGTGGCTGAAGCCGTGGACCTTATGTTGATCTGTGTCCGTGAGAAAGACCTGGATTTCTTTTACCATTAATTATCCATTCATCTTCTATAATATTTCAGCGGACTATTTGATACATATAACTCTATCGCTAAGTTCACTTGCTGAGCGATGTCGAAGAGACCGCTTCCGCAAACCTCATACCATGAGATTTCCGTTACAGCTTCTTGGAAAGCCGCTTACAGCCATTGCTTGTTCCCAAGGTGTGAGACGAAAGCGCCACCATCCCCATTCTCAACGCTTGCTCTTTCCCAGACCGAGATGACATCTCGCACAGCATCCTCCGGACGCGCCGGCCCAGTGAAGTGTGGGGCGTACTCTTTGTACTGTCTTAGGAGCTGCTCTAAGCTTTTGAGCTGCTCCGGAGTCGCTGTAAGAAAGGTTAGACTGTTGATCATCGACCTAGCACTGCAACAAGGGCTTCGTACCATCTCCGAAGTGGCCGGCCTCGACCATCCCTGGACAAATGCTAATAAAAAGCACGCCATCCTTCCTGTACTGGGCACTGAACTTGGCAACCGCGACATTCAAGGCCGCTTTGCTCATGGCATAGGCAGGGAACATCACCACATCGAACTGCCGGACCGAGTCCAGGTCTGCGGACCCACTGGATATTGCCACGACTTTCTTCGCTCGGCCTTTAAGGATCAGGGGCATGAAGAGGTTGAAGAGATGGACATTCGCGACCGCATTGACTTTGAAGAATTCGATCATCTCTTCTTCGAGCTCCCGCGGTTTATGTCCTCTGTCGGCCCAAGGGTCATGTCCGATTGCATCTTCCGATGTAGCCGGGGAACATACAGCACTCCTATGGGATCGTACAGGTCCCAGTGTGACAATCTCGCGGCATTGGCAATGAGGTAATCAAGCGTGCCTCCCGTGATCTTGGCCGTGGCTGCGACTGCGCTCTGTTACAACACGTTTAGCGTTAGCATGAGCCCTGGTGAAGAAGCATCGCATCGCTCCTAGTTACCTACCTGAATGGCATTGTAGTCAGTGAGGTCGGCTTGCAAGATGTGGATATTGGAACGTCCGCCCAACAGTTCTGAAATCTTCTTGTCCGTTCTCGGCTTGTCTCGGACCAGGCCAATCACTGTGTTGCCCGGGTCCTGGGATATTTGACGGAGGAACTCGAACTAGCCACCAGTCAGCCTGCCGAGCGATTTTATAATGCAAGCCTTTCAGCATACACCGAGTACTCCAGAAACACCAGTGATGACGTATGAAGACATTGTAGGTGATGGAGAGGATGACTTGTGCTGTGCACGCTAGGGCGGAGTTTGTGTGTCGATACGAGCTGT
Organism: Achaetomiella virescens; assembly: GCA_031001845.1. Lineage (NCBI taxonomy): Eukaryota > Fungi > Ascomycota > Sordariomycetes > Sordariales > Chaetomiaceae > Achaetomiella > Achaetomiella virescens. The sequence continues at coordinate 100,740 of JARNGD010000127.1, forward strand.
TTCAAGTTTGGGAACCCCTATATATATAGTACAGTTTTGTTGGCAAGATCGCCATGCTTTGAGCGTTATGGTGGTGCCGTCACGTTGTTATGGTTATGCGTTATGGTGCGTCAGCGAGTTCTCACGGATTCTCAACAAGAATTCCAAAACATTTGCCTTACCTAAGTCCAGTGTCGCTCAAACGAATTCTCAACCGTAAGACTTGCATGAAAGCGGACCTCGCCACATCCTGAGAAGTGGTTTTCTGCCAGGTCCGATTCACAATTCGAGGTGTTACTTTGCTCCAGCTCCCCAGAAACTGGAACTATCCTCAACATGGCTAGTGCTGCAGGAAGAATACCCTGGTCCTGGAACGGCGGAGTGTCAGAGAGTGGGTCGCCGGGAACGAAGTGTCCCCGACTTGGCAGCGAATGACCGCACACTTCCCTCAAGCGAGCTTCAAGTGGCCATGAGTCCATGACTCTTCGACGCCCATCTCCTTCCAGTACCTGTGCTTCCTTGCGTTCAGTGCTCGCTAGTTCGAATTTAATGCAAAATCCATCAACAGGTTGACGCGAAGTAGGTCTGAAGTAACGATACAACCACCGGTGTGATGTTTTGAGATCCCCGGGGCTTCTACGCCAGAATCGCGCATTCCAACCATGGCGCCTCCGCTCGACGGTCGGCCACGGACGAGGCAGAGGGTTCACAAGCCGCCGTCAACATTGATAGTCCGGATATTGAAGAGGACGCGCCGAGAGAAAGCGTGTCTTGAACGTGCTGGCCCAGCGCCGATACCGTGAGCCTGCCCCCTTTGCCTGATCCGGTCAAGGCATAACGCATCGTAGAGTGAGAGAAGTCGAAGGAGTAATAACACATTGCAACCTAGGACAACGCAAGCGCGAGGCCCGTCTCGGAGCTCAGGCATTGGCCAGGAGCTCCACGCGAGCCCCAGAAGCATCCCAGCTCGGAATGTCGTCTCGTTTAGGGGAAGGGAATGCCGCCGTTGAGCCGGTAGCCGGCCTCGAAGTTACGAATCAGGGTGACTCTCCGCTTGTCCCCCTGGAGGATATCCAACTCCAGTCCCGAAACCGAGTTATAGGCCCCTTCGACACAGTTCAACCGAATCAGGCACCGCTACCATGGTTGGCAGGTAGTGCGGACGGGCTATCACATTCCGCTGACCCGAGCACTTCCGCCCTTTCGCTCTCCCCCACCGACGAGGCCGATTCTCTCTCTCTTTTAACAGACCTCTTCAGCATCCCATTCAACACCCCGCCATACACCAACCCTTCGGCCCCCGCCTCCCCACCGCCATCAACGAACACTGACGTGCCACCCAGCAGCGACGGCACCGTCACCACCACTGCCATCAACTCCTGCCCCTCCCCCTCTCCCGACAGCTACCTCCTCCCGGTCCCACCGCTAACCCTTCTTCGAGGCCTCCTGCGCATCGCCTCCCGCCTCAACGCCGTCTCTTCCGTCTGGTCGCTGGCGGCCGCCTCGCCCTTCACGCTGGGCCTCGCCCCTAACCCAGCCGACCTGCCCGCCGCCTGGCAGCCGACGCCCACACAACTGCTGGTGCCGCACCATCCCGTGCTGGACCTGCTCCCCTGGCCGGGGGTGCGGGACCGGCTGATTGTGTTTATGAATCTGCGTCTGGAGCTGGATGTTGATGAAGGAGGAGAGGAGGAGGAGCTATGGCGGCTGTTGGGGGTGGGTCTGGGCGCAAGTTTGACGGGGTTGCAGCTCGTGGATTTCGTCTATGATATGGAGGACGGGGCGGAAGGGTTGAGGATCTGGGGGTCGGATCCGTATGATGAGGGGTGCTGGGAGGTGGGGCAGGTGGTTTTTGAGCGGTGGTGGTTTGTGTTTGACAAGGCGGTTGTGGAGCGGAGTAATCAGTGGAGGAGGCAACGGGGGGCTCCGCCGTTGAGGGCGCTTGGATGGCGTTAGCTGTCTGGGTGTGCTGCTCCGAGGGGCTCCCGCCGGGGGAGGAGCCGGGGGGTTAGGGATGAAAGAGCTCTGGTGGGGAAGGGGGAACTGGACGAGAAGGAAAAGAATCAGGGTCCTTTTATTTCGCTGGAATACAAGAGAATATCAGATCCGAAAGCACGGAGGTTGGTGAGCCCCCAAACAACTGTCTGCCCTCTTCATGTCCCTGTACGCTGAATAGTATGATACTGCGATGCAGACCCCCAAAGCCTGCACGCACTGACCATCAGCAGGCGGAATCCGTGTCGGAGGTCGTGATGTGTTTGAAGGCGAAAGTTATCAGTGGCCACGACTTGAGGTAGAAGACGACCTATGCTAGGCGTCTCGAGAATCTTATTATCCGAGTCATAGAAGTTTATGGGGAAACCATTCTCAAACGGGGCAGCGCTCGCGATCTTGTGATATCGTCATCCGAGAGCTTCAAGTTCAGCATCTCGATATCTGATTGGGTATCTCGTATCGCGCATTTGTTACGCTGCGAGGAGTTGCTGCGCCTGCCATCACGTTCCAGACTTCATCCTTTGCTTTACCCCTGCTTGGGCGGGGTTCGCATGAGATGGCGAGCCACAAATGCGGCGAGTGATCACCCCGGCTCACCCAACTCACCCCAAGCTCGCCTGGCTCACCCCCATTGGCGCGTGAGCCGGAGCCATGCGCGCGAGAGTGCTATATTCCCGCCCTGTCCCACGATAGTGGGTCCGGGACGGGTAATACCCATTTGACAAACGGTTTCCCAGGAGTACCCGTGGGTCAGTAATTCCCTACCCTAGGTCTTGGACAGTCCAAGGCCCCTTGATCTCGATCCAGCAACATGCGCCAGACACTCAGCTATTATGTCCATGTAGATGCGAGCGAACCTGAGCAACAGAAACCCCTTTGCCGAAACCTTGCGGCCCTTTAAGCCTAGCAGAACCAGGACTAACTGACAAAGGAAACAGAAAAGAGCGTGCTTCCGACTCCTCCCACCGCGCACCATATTACCTCCATCCCCATCTCCAAATCTCCCGCTCACCATGCACATAGAACCTTCCTCCCAGTGCTCCCCTCCCTCCTCCAACTCAACCCCACTGCCCTCAAAAAGGCAGCCCCCGCGGCGCGTCCACCTCCCTCGCATCCTCATCTAACTTCTCCTCCCTCACAGGCCTATACCCCTTCGAACCACCACCACCACCAACGCTCGACCACCAAGCTGGCCTCTGCCAACTACTTCCCCCACCCACACTCTTCACCATCCAACCACCCGCAGCGCCATCATCAATAACCGACAAATTAGCAAGTCTCGAATCCAGCATCCCCCTCAGACGCTCCACTAACCCCTCCGCCTTGTCAACAGCCGCAGCCCAGTTCATCAGCACGAAGCACAGCGCGGCAGCGAGCGCTGCCACGGCTGCCGACACAACCAGATACCGCGCGAGACTGAACTGGTGATGCGTGAGTGGGATGGGGGAAGAAGAGGCATGGGGGAAGGGGGAGGGGGTGTTGGTGAGCAGAGCGACGAGGGTAAAAGGAAGGAAGGCGAGGGCTGTGGTCATGAGGGCGTTGGTCGTCGTGATTTGGCGGTTGGAGTCGATGTGGAGGAGCTGCTTTTTCGGCATGTGTTGTTAGCAGTTGGAAACGGATATTGTACTATTATATTAAGAGGGAGTTATGGGGAGATAAGGGGCGGGGTAGAGGGCGCGAGGGGAGAAACTGACTCGGAGTGTGAGGGACTTGAGGGTGTCTTTCTGCTGGGTGAGGGTCCTTTCGAGTGTGCGGAGAGACTGGATGTCGTTCGAGACGTGGCGGAGCATGGTGGTTATCTTGGTGTCGTTGAGATTGAAGTAAGCCAGTGAGGTCTCTTGAAAGGTGTCCCAGGCGGAGATCGTTCCGGAGAGGCGCTGGATCAGCTGTTCTAGGATTTCAATCGATTGGTGAGAGACATGCTCAGCCCGACGCGAGGTTGGCTTGCGGTTTCCCATGGCCTAATACAAAATAACTGTTAAACAAGCTGAAGGGGTGTTGAACAAGGGGGGTAACCTACATAAGCCTTCAGGCTCTTCAGCAGTTGCCGCCCAGTGTTTTGCCATTCCTCCCTCACCTCCCTCACGCAAGCCTCCATTGCCCGCACGAAGTATTCCCTCGCATCCCAAACCGGGTCTTCGGAGGAGTGGTACCCGCAAGTCAGGGGGTCCATAAGCGGCCCTCCCTGTGTGGTCTGGTAGGAACGAACGTCGAGCTTGCTCTCGCCGCGGTCGTGATAGGTGTCGAAGAAGCCGTAGGCGGTCCAGTGGCGGTTATCGAGGCCAGCTACGGTCACAGAAATCTGCACTTCGTGGAAAGATCTGGGCGCGGCTCGGGAATCGGTCGAGGAAGCTGATGTTCTTGCTGTTCCTCAGGGGGTGCCTGTCTCCACCGAGACGGGCATCGAGTGACGGCTTCTTGCTTCGTCTCCAGGCGAGAACGGCAGGTGGAATGAGAGCTGGAAGTGCGGGCCTCTGGTTGACTGGTCGAACTTGTTAGCGTAGGCAGTAAGAACATGCATGAAGTGGTATAGATCCCTACGTGAACCGTTGCCTCCATCCCGGACTGGAAGCTGAGGTGCTGGTAGACGAAGTCTCGAAGGCACAACGCCTGGATTTCCGAGGTGGTTGCTGCCAGAGCAAGCGTGCCTGCTGGGTCAAGATTCGTGAGGTAGCTGGAAGGCAATTCAGTCAAAGATATTCTGAATTGAATCTGAGTACCTTACATGAGACGTCGTCTCGGAGACATGGGGTCAGACTTTGAGTTAGAGTCTATCAGCTGAGGCCTTGGTATCTGCCCGGAATGTCAGTGAGAGAGATTCCTGCAATTGGGTGGTTGGTTTGGGGGTTGGGGGGAGGGGTTTTGAAATACCGCCGTCAAAGCCTCAAAAAGCTCTCCCTGACCAAGGAACCGTGCGCCATTTCTTTGGGACAGCGGGCTCTTCGGGAACCTCTCATCCAGAATAGCAATTGGGTTGGTGACGGCCCCCTGAGCACTAGACAACGCCTCAAAGCTTGCTCGAAAGCAAAAATCCTGGATCTCATCGCATATGTAGCTTGTCGAAGGCCTGTAGTCACCCTGCACGAAAACCCGCATGATCCGTTCGGCTTTGGTGCCGCGCTCGTCACCGTGCATCTCGGCCAGGCTGAGACAGTATGCTTCCCGTTCCTCGGCGTACACGGCTGTACGGTCGCTGTTGAACGCCTTTGGCCATAGGAAGCGCTGGAATGTCTGTCCTTTCCTTGTTTTGGCTTGAGGTCTTGTTGCTATGTTTTTTTCATCGTCTAAGTTCGACTCATCATCCGAGCTGTCTGACTGCTCTTCTGGATCAAAGCCCAGCAACGCACGGCGGAAGTCCGAGATGTGGTTATTTCCCGTGGTGTATGCGATGAAGGAAATCGCGGGCGAAGGAGGTAGCAAATCCCAGACGACCAGTGGCAGCTCGACAATGAGAATGGTGGAAAAGCCGGGATAGAGTGCTGAGATCTGGATGCCTTTGGCGCCTTCGGGGGCGTCAGAGAGCCATGTTTTCCACTTTCCAACATCCACCCTCTGGTCTCGCAGACGGCAGGTCACCAAGATACCAGGCCCGTCCGGCTCCACTTGGGGTTGCACGGTTGGCAAAGTCAGCTGGAGGAAGGCCTGGTCAAGCTGCGATCCGGCTTGGGGAGCAAGTGGCGTGAGAACGATGGTTCTTGGCTTGTCAGAGAGGACAGTGTGGATGGGGTGTCCTCCGACGTGGCATTTCGAATATGGCTGACCGGTGCGGCGGTCGACTTGGACGAGTGAGTATGCGTCATCGTTGAGGGAGACTTTTGGAGTCCAGCTTGGAGGCGGTTGATGAGTCTGCGATGCAGCTCAACGACGGAAAGCCAGTCGGTTGTGTGTGCAGCATGAGCGAGCTCTTGGACAAGTGCAGCCGTGAAACCGTGGTTCCCTTCTTCAGCTGAAGCTGACTCAACACCAGAAGCTGCCAGACTTTCGACTACTCCTCTCCCCCCGTGTGGTTCTCTTGTGGTGTTGGGATCTAAGCCGTCGTTAAGTAGTAGGACGTCGCAGTCGACTTCCCCGAGCAGGGAATGCACAATGGATGACTGGATTGTGGGGGAGTCTCGAGTACGGCTGGCTTCTATGTCAGTATATGCATTGTAAAGATGCAGGAGCAGAGGCCGTAATTACTTTGCTGCCCACACAACGCTGCCGCCTGCTTGATCACTCGGTCGGGCATGACCGCCGTAGTAACACAATGAGCAGATTTCCCTCCTGGCCGTGAGCGTCCCCAAGGTCGGCCACCTTCCGTGACACCCTCAACCACCGTCCGCTTCGAGGGGATCTTCCAGTACTCTGCGTCGTAGTGGTAGAGACCCCTGAACACAGACTCCAGCTGCCTGATGTCGGGTTCCAGCCCAAGGTCGTCCTTGTCCCAGCTCATGAGCAGGACTTTTACCTTCTTGTATCGTGTCGCAAACTTATCGGGCCATGCTGCTGAGACGGCGTCTGTGAGGTGGGAGAGGAACGAGTGAATCAGGATGTGGAATCCGGCCGAGGAGATGTCGTGGGTCAGGGTCTTGATGGAGGCCATGGTAAAGGGCGCTCAGGGGTTGAGAAAGAGCTAGCTGCACAAGCAGAAACCAAAGAAGCAATCCAAAAATTACAATAACATTTCGGTCGCATTGCGATGTCCAGAAGCAGAGATCTCGCGGTGAGAGATGGCCCACGGTGATATCAAGCGCTGGCTCACCAACTTCGATGGCAGCCATCGGGCCCAATCAGGCACATGCTGGCATGGCGAATCGATTGTGGGAACGACCCATATCTCAGGCGGACCTCGGACGATGATTCGGTCATTTTCCACGTTTGTTGGCAGCAAGCGAAGGCATTTCCGGTTGTCTCAAGCCAGATCCGGGCTGACGGACGACGTGTCTCAACAAGAACGGCCAACGAGGGACGCGTTTACCTTGACATGGTTAGGGGCACGACATGGATCGTGTCAATCGGCGAGTCGAGGGCAGAAAAAGGAGAATCCGTTCTGGTGGCGGAAGAAATGATTGGACGAAAAACTCTCGTCCCAGTCAGTGGCTCATCGTGGCTGTGGGCCACAACACGAACTGACAGCACCGACTTCCCGTAAATGGATTTCGAACAACACAATGAACAGCGTTCACTGGCCTTTAGTCGTCCTGCGGTCCGTCGCTGGCTCCTGTCAGATGTTTCTCGTTGTTTGTTTGACAACGCCATCCAGGCATCCCAGTCTCTGGCTGAAGGAGATGTTGGAAACCATGCCCTGGCCAACAAGGTGAAGGCACAGCCATCCTTTAAGAGCCTTAGACTATGACTAGCAAAGAGAGAGGAGATTACTTGGCATCGTTTTCGTCCATCCCACCGTCGTCAAAGTTCGCGTAAGAGAGACGTGACAGAATCTTTGAGCGGTGAGGCTCAGCTTCCCACTGGCACTCACACACTCGCACACATCGCTCAAGCACGCCGCATGTCGCCTAGACTTCACTTCTTCTCCCGACAAGGTCGGCCAGGACAATCGAGTATGAGCTTGACCGGACAAATTTTACGGAGAGATCACGCTACGATCCTGCTTTCTGGTGTTGAAAGCGGCTAAAAGACGGCCAGGCTTAGCTCACTGCAGCTTCAGTTTCTCATATTGACAACTTCGCTTCGTGTGGTCCCATAATTACCGTCGAGGGCTTCAACGTGTGACGCTGCATTTACGACGGCCTCGGGAGAACGCAACAGTCCCTGATGTCTACTTACAGGTTTGGTTCTTAGTGGACGAAGCCGCGCAGGCGATGTAACCCAGGCGGGGACGCAGTCAAGCGGCGGGTAAAGGACCCTCTCCCTTGCTCGATATTGCGCTTATATATCGGTGGGTCCCTGCAGTTTCCGACCGGCACTTCGGGAGATCAGCATTGATCAACAGGTCATTTACCAGGAACATTCCGCGAGGAGAGGGGTTGGCCATTGGTGGGATGAAGGGGGAGCGCATTGCGCATCCAGGTTTCAGGTTTACAGGTATATGATCAACAGAGTGAGCTGCCAGGTTGGGCTGCTCGGAGGGAGAAAGACTCTCGGTGGGTATAAGAGTGGACAGGGGACGCATCAGACCATGCAATTCCACGCATGCTGCTGTGGGGAGTCGTCGGGGAAGAGAATCTTGGTTCGGCCGCTTCCGAGAAACCTTGACGGCGGCGAGCAATTAGTATTAATACGCCGAGGAAATCTCGACCTGAACCATGCAGTCCAACGACCAAGACCTCCTCACAGCTTCTATCCTCTGCGCCCGGGTCTGACCATCATGGGCTGGCCGCTCGAACTCTCCTCCTCCTTCTCGCTGCAACAGGCACCCTTGCTAACCCCATCCTCCGCCCCCGCCAACTCCCATGGCCGGAACCCGTGCCTGCGTCCTCCATTGGACCCCTCGACTGGGCCTCAATCCCCCGGCCTCTCTACAACCCACCCGGCTCCTCCAGCAGTAGCAAGTCCTACAGCAAAGCCACCGCCGCCTCCTCCCCCCAAGCAACCGTCGATTGGCGCAACCGCTCCGGCCTCAACTACATCACACGCCACAAGACCAAGGCGTCTGCAACAGCTGCTGGGCCTTCGCCGTCACCGCGCTGATCGAGTCCATGGTGCGCATCGAGCACGGCGTCTGGTCCAAGCGCTCCGAGGCCGACGTTCACGACGGTTGTGGGCGCCGCGTGCGAGTCTGTCGGCAATGCCGAGGAGACGCTGGCTTGGGTGGCGGGTATGGGTGCGGACTGGGTGAATGACACGGCCCAAAACCGCCGCGGGGGTTGGCCGATTGGGCTTGTGATCCGTACGAGGCGACGGCGCATGCGTATGAGACGTGCAAGGATAGGAGGGGGAGGGCGACGTTTATCCCGTTTTATCAGGCGCTCGGGACGGTGGAGAATCAGAAGAGGTGGCTGGACGAGTATGGCCCGTTGGTGGTGACGTTCATTTTGTATTCAGACTTTGGGGGGTGGAAGCCGGCGGAGGACGGGAGTGTGTATAAGTGGGACGGCGTGTCAGCGTCGACGGGGAATCATCTGGCGCTGGTAGTGGGTTATGATATGAGAAACAGGCGTGAATTTGAAGAACTCTTGGGGAAAGGGGTGGGGAGATAAGGGGTTTTGTTTACTTTGCGTGAGTGCCCCTAAGGGACTGGTGGGGTGGTTGAGGTCTGACTTGGGGACAGGTATGGCAATGCCAACATCGACGCCTGGACGAAATATGGGTTGAGCAATGTCAACCCTGATCCCTGGACCCGAAAGCGCCACCAGAGCGGCAGCATGCTCCTGTCCGGCAACGGAGAGACACCCCGTAATCTTGAGCTGCTCATCAGCGAGGGAGGCGCCAGTTTCAACCATGTCTCCAGAGACGGTGACTCGTCGAAATGGAGCAGGGTTTCGGATATCCAAGTCAGCATCGTTGGCCAGCCAGCCATCCTTGGGACGTCCTTCAATCGGGATTTTCCACGCTGTTGGTGTCGATAAAGACAAGACCCTGCAGCAATGGGCATACAGCCAGTCCGGCAAGCAGTGGTCTCAGGTCTCGACCATCCAAGGCAAAGGCATCGTCGGCTTCCCGGGGCTGGCCCAAAGTGACGGATCACAGCTCGTCATGATCGTCAAACACTCTGACGGCACCCTAAACGAAGTAAAGCTCCTTCTCTGCCCCTGAAACATTTAAGCAACGACCGCTAACCTCCCCAGTACCAACAACTCCCCAACTCGACAACCTGGACCCTCACAAACTCCCCCATCGCGTCTTCCATTGCCCAATCCGGCCCCGCCCTCGTGCAATCCAACGTCAACCTCGACATCTACAACGCCCAATCCGCCTCCCGCGGCAACGTCTACACCGTAGCCGTCCGTTCCGACGGAAAACTCCAACTCTTCTGGCGGCCGGGCAAGGACAGAGCCACCTGGTCCGCCGGCGAGGCCTTTGGCTCAGGAATCCCCCTCGACACGCCGCCTGTCATGATCCAGGATTTCTTCAACACAGAGGATGAGACCAGCATAGGCGGGTTTCAGTTGGTTGTAGCCGTGAACGGGAGCGTGCAGCATTGGGAGAGGGTCAATGACGATATTGCGACGAAGGCGCCGGTGGAGGGGGAGCAGGGGAAGTGGAAGCTGAAGGAGACGGTGGGGACGGGGGTTAAACATGCCTGGGCGCTGATGCAGGGGAGTTTTGAGCAGAAGATGCATATGGTTACGGAGGATACCGATGGGAGGATGTCGTACTGGGAGTGGGATGGGAAGTGGGCGGTTGTAGAGAAGTTGTTGACATTGAGTGATGGGGGTTGGGCGAAGGGTGAGCCGGTTACTGGTGGGTGAGGAGAACGATATCTCATCATTGGCGTTTATCTTAGACGAATTGATAGAGATGACGTCGAGGCATCGGCTCAATTCTCTTCGCTTGGACATGGCGTTAATTACGACCAGTTCAATACGCAGACTCACCCGTACCGTGGTAGTAACTATATCCTCCACATATGTCAGCAAATATTGCGGATTAAGTACCACCTATATTCGTCTGCGTCGCCTTAGGAAGATACAACATTATTCAAGACATGACTTTCACCCAATAGAGATTACTGCTCTATTAAACGTTACCTCAATATTCCGACTGAGAGACCGGGACACAGGAAGCCAAGCAGTCCGTGTGACGTTTCCAGGGGCAACCACCCAATCGAACTCAGTTCCCTAAAAGAGAATGTGAATTTCAGTGAATTGCTGTTGGGGCGTTTTGCGTAGTTGGTAGAGCACGTTGGTGGTTTGGAACTGGCGAGTGTTGATGCAGGATGGCGAGGTGATCGTGGGCTCGACCAGGACTTGGAGGGAGGCAGCAGTTGATGAGCGTACTTCCCCACCTAACTCCAGTTACCCCTTCCATTGGACCTTCGAACTACCCTAAACCGATGAAGGTCCGACGAGGCGTAACTTCCCCGATTGCGAATCACGGCGGTTTTGCCATGCCATGGTTCAATACCCCCGAATGAGGACTTCCAGGCTTCCCGACTCAGACCCTGCGCCACCTTCAGGTTGCTGTTGGGCTCTACATGGCTGCTGCTGGAGTACTAGGAAATCGAAAGTATATATTGACTCGTCCCATTAGTGGTACATAGTACTCGCAAACATAGCTATCCATCCGTCAACTCTAAAGCGCAAATCCCCCAGCGAGATCCATGATCCGATCAGGATCGATTCCGGTCCCTAATGGCCCTCAACCGTGCAGCGTTCCGGGACCCGTATAAGCGCTCACCAGTGGTTTCCGTCAGCGCGTAGTTTGGATAGTCTGTGAAATGTTTCCTTGTAGATATCCTCCTCAACACCGCACCTGCCTGATCTTGTTGAGAGCCAGGTTCATCCGAGCGACCCACCAGTCGTCTTCAGCTGGATTGGTCCAGGCAAAGTAGAGGTTGAGCTGTTGCATATTAGCATTGTGTGGGATGTGGGCATTAGGGGTACCTACCGGAAGGGGCGAGTCAGCATGAGGATAAGCAGCGTCGGCGTCAAACTGGCCGTAGTTTGTAAACGGCTCGATGTCAAAGCTGACTGTGGTGCCACTGTGCAGGGCGGAACTTTTCCTATTGCCTGGATTAACGTAGTTTTCAAATAAAATAAGCACTCTTGAGCTGTAATTCGAGGTCCTGTTCAGGGGCAACGCACTTCTACCTCGGCCCTTACAGCCTCTATGAACGGTCCTGTCAGTGCGGAGGTCGAGAACGTCGCGAACCGTCCTCGGCAGTTTGTTACGAGGTTTGACGGAAAGCTGTATATGAATTCCTTGTATAACTTCGAGCCGATGTTGTCGAGTGTGGTCAGAAACCCGTCGAAAGGTCAAAAATGGGAGGTTTTTCTGGGCCATCGTTGAAGAGCAATGCCTTGCCCCGACGCCCAATCCGCCTCCATCAAGGGTGACGATGAGGCCGGCCTTGGCATCCTTGTTTCTGGCAAAGCGTTCGGTTGCGTTGAGAAGCTTGTGACCTGACTCGGGAGGTATATCCGGAGACCGCCCTGGAGGAATTAGTTACATTTTCATTTTAAATTATAGGCAAGCCGCAGGAGATCTAACCCAGACTTTGGGGGTTTGAGGGTGAGTGTAGTACTCCGCCGAGGTAACAATGCCGAAGCGGTTCAAACCACCCTTGAGCGCAAAGAACAAGTCTTTGTTGTAGTCACTGGAGCTGTGGTAATTGTTCCGTTCTAAGCAGAGCCCTGTCAGAAAGGAGGTGTTGTTAGAGTTCATATCAACATACCGGAGAACGAGGTTGAATGACTTGTCGTGACAGGTCAAGCCTACAAAAAAAAGCGGAAGTCAGATTGCGGTGATTACGCCCCTAGATGTGCAACCACCAACCGTATTGGTTCGTTTTCCTGAAGCCCATCAGCAACCCCTTCATTTGAAGGCGAAGAGTTTACTCCAAGCTTACCAGGAGTAGCCGCCTCCAAGGGTGAACCCGCCCACACCAGGCCCAGGGACTCTGCCGCCAACAAACATTCACCCCGGTGTGCTTCAAAGCATCATAGATATTCGTCCAGACCTACTCGTCGTTTAGCAGTGGTGTCTCTCAAGGCGGGTTTCCTTTGGAGTCTTCCCTGCCCATAGCCAATCTCAACCCGTCTTCTTATCCTCCGAGAGCTTGACTTGGTGAAGCCTGTAAGTGAGATGTGCACCCCCGTCG
>JARNGD010000128.1:0-107829 GCA_031001845.1 Achaetomiella virescens
CCTTTGTCGGCATGCCGGCTGTGCGGAACTTCGCTGTCTATGCCGCGGGTGCTGTGTTTATCAACGCCATTCTGCAGGTCACCATGTTCGTCTCGGTGCTTACCCTCAACCAGATTCGGGTGGAGGACTCCCGCGCGGACTGCTTCCCGTGTGTGCATATCAAGTCGGCAAGGATACGCCTGAATGGGAACGCGGCACAAATGGTGCCCGGTACTACGAGGCGCCTGCGGAGAGCCTGCTGCAGCAGTTTATTAGAAGACGTACGCCCCGAGGTTGCTGGGGAAGAAGACCAAAGCTGCCGTCATTGCCATCTTTCTGGTGTGTTCGCGGCCGGCGAGGCACTGCTGCCCGAGGTTGAGCTCGGCCTGGATCAGCGGGTCGCCATCCCCGACGACTCCTATCTGATCCCCTACTTCAACGATCTCTATGACTACTTCGACGCCGGTCCGCCTGTCTATTTTGTCACACGCGAGTTTAACGCCACCGAGAGGAAGCAGCAGCAGAAAATCTGCTCCCGCTTCACCACCTGCCAGCAGCTCTCTCTAACCAACATCCTCGAGCAGGAACGTAAGCGAGGAGGAGGTCTTACATCTCCTCGCCCACCGCCGGCTGGATGGACGACTTCTTCCAGTGGCTCAACCCGACAACGAGGCGTGCTGCGTTGAGCGTCGCAAGCCCTGCTTTTGGAAGCGTGAGCCGCAGTGGAATATCACGCTGGCCGGCATGCCGGAAGGCGACGAGTTCGTCCGCTACCTCAAGAAGTTTCTTACGGCCCCCACGAACGAGGACTGCCCCCTTGCCGGTCAGGCGTCGTACGGCTCCGCCGTCATCGTGGATTCAGAGCGCGGCACCATCCTCGCAAGCCACTTCCGCACCAGCCACTCCCCGTTGCGCAGTCAAGACGACTTCATCAAGGCCTACGCCTCGGCTCGCCGCATTGCTCACGACGTCAGCATGAGCACCGGTCTCGATGTCTTCCCCTACAGCGTCTTCTACATCTTCTTCGACCAGTACGCCACCATCGTGTCCCTCACCACCACGGCCCTCCTCGGGTCGGCTGTCGGCATCGTCTTCCTCATCTCCTCCATCCTCCCGGCTCGATCCTCACCGCGGCCGTCGTCACCGTCACCGTCATCATGGCCCTCGTCGACATCATCGGCGCCATGGCGCTCATGGGCGTCAGCCTCAACGCGGTTTCTCTTGAGAACCTTATTATCTGCGTCGGCATCGCCGTCGAGTTCTGCGCGCACATTGCCAGGGCGTTCATGTTCCCCTCCCGCACCTTCATGGAGCGCGCCAAGAACCGCTTCCGCGGCCGGGATGCTCGCGCGTGGACCGCGCTGGCGAACGTCGGAGGCAGTGTGTTCTCGGGGATTACGGTGACCAAGATTCTGGGCGTGACGGTCCTGGCGTTTACGAGGAGTAAGATCTTTGAGATTTACTATTTCAGGGTGTGGGTCGCCCTGGTCGGGTTTGCGGCAACGCATGCGCTGGTTTTCTTGCCTGTGGCGTTAAGCTTGGTGGGCGGAGAGGGCTATGTTGATCCGGAGAGCGAGGGCGGGCTGGAGGAGGATTTGGCAAGCAGGAGGTACAGGGCGCTGGTGCCCGAGGGGATGATGAGGATGATACGGATTTTGAGGAGGACGGGGAGGCGAACCACTAGGGGGTTCCGACGGTTCCGTGGATGTCGAGGGAGGAGGATAGAGTGCGGAAGATGAGGAAGGCCGGGCTGAGAGGGATCAAGAACGGGGAAAGCTCGGGGATGGGTGCTGGTCGTCCAACCCCCTACCCTCCTTCACGACCAAGCTGCCTCCCTATTTGCAGATCCAATCAGACACCTGCACCAAATCTTGATCAACTTGGCCACCACCAGGCCGCCAGGCACCACTCCGCCGTAGAGGTCTCCAACCACCAATCCCCCGGCACGCAGCCTACCGACGGCGTACCCCTTCACCGCTGTCCCCGCCCCTACCCCATCCCATCATCTCCGCGAAACCACCATCCCCTCGCAACCGCCCACTCTCTCCTACACAGCCCCTCAGCAACAGTCTCGGCCAGCAACCTCGCCCACCTCCTCTCCAACCCACCACCCCCGTCACGCCCAGATTGGCGCAGCCTGTCGCATTATCTCAGCATCATAGACGATCTGGAGATTAGCAGCAGCAGCAGCGGCGAGGAGAATGAGTGGATTGCGAATAATATGCCAAACTTCTCGGAGGCGTTGGCTGACATAGGGGCGCGGCGAGGGCGCTGAGGGCGATGAGGGTGAGCAGTGGGCGAGGGAGAGGGAGGAAAGTTGTGGCAGTGGCAGCGGTTTGCATGGTTCTCAGGGGCCTTCATATATCAACAGAGCGGGGATCAAAATGGAAGACGTCATGACGGCGAAGTGCCAGTGTCGGCCGTCGCTGCTGAAGGGACCGTCGAGATTGATGATCCCCGAGGGAATGCCGCTGAGGGTCCGGAAGAGGTGGGGCCTGTTGGAGGAGGAGGTGGAGAGTCTATTATGGGAGAGGCTACCGGTTGGTTGCTGTTACTGGTGTGGTTTCTCAAGAGCCTGGTACCACTGGGAATGGACAGGTGACGCCAGCACCAGAGGTTGTAGAGGTTGGGGTTTTACATTTGATTCCCGAGGGAGCGAAGGTTGATAAGGGCAAGAAGAAGGCTGAGTTTCGATTGGGGGAAGGGAGCTCGGATTAGTCTTTGTGGATTGTTTCTTGTGTCTTCTCTTCTTTCTTTCTTTCTACTTCTTCGCAGCGAGTAGGGGACAGCCAATGTCATTGCATGGCATCTCAGAGATAAGGAGTAGGCGTTTGTTTTTGCATCTCTCGGTCCCAGGGGAGAGAGTCGGGAATCAATAGACCGAGATTGGGTACTTTGCATTGAAAGGTCAGAATAATACAGTATTTTCCATCGCTTCAACTGCTCGATATTCATCCCTCGTTCACTCTTCAGTCACTCCCCCTGGGAGGTTAGAGCAAGCTATGCCCTTACAGCGAGGGTGAAGAAAGTTGGTTGGATTATGTAAACAGCACCAGCGCTCCACACTCGGTTCTTTCCCACTGTCAGATCATCTGCCGAAAACTTCCAAGCCACGAAGCCTCAGCATTGCAGCACGGCTAGCGCCACGACTCAAGACCTTCGGCACATGTTTCAACCACTCTACGGCAAGTTTCTTGCGCCTATCCGTTGAAGCAACGCAGCAAATGCTCAGCGTGGATTATACAATGCTCCTAGCCTAGTGAACTGCACTCATTAAGCCTGAAGACAAAAGGTCGTTTTTGTTCTCGGTCATCTCCAGACCAGACTTCTCGCGTTTTGGCAGGAGGTCACACAGCTTCATTCAATCCAGTCCTTCGTTTCTCGAGTCCTAAAACAGAACAGTTCCCGCCCCTCGCCTCATTCGCATTCCCTGGAACCGGACTGGAAGATGCAGATGTCGGTACGGTTTTACCCCCAGCCATTGGCCTCGGACTTCCATCTCTCTGGCTGTCGTGTAACGTTAATTACGATCTCGATATCGCGCATCTTGTGGCTCGGCATGTTATCCCGGGAATGAGGTGTGAGGCCCCCAGTCCTGACATAGAGTCCAAATAAGCACTTACTCTGGGACAGCCATCTTGCCATCATCACATCTTGGCGACATGATACCGTCGGATGGTACCTCCCCAGCCGGCAAGCTCGCAAAGATGGTGGCAACACAGCCGTCTCAAACCGGGCAGCCAAGCCGTCCGGAGCCCGTGCCAGCCCGGCATGAGCCCGCCACGTCTATGATTGAGCTGGGCGATTGGACCTAACATCTGCCGATGGACATTGGGAAGGTGACTGGGGTCGCTTTTTGCCCCTCCCCCTCAGCTCTCCACGGCCCCACCAGCCATGTGCATCTAGGGCCCGGCAGTCCAGTTCCAACGTCATCCGCTCAGCTCAAACAGGCGATGGGCTGCTGGTATACACCAAGCTGACGTGGGTTCGCGAGCTTACCTTGCCAGCTGGGCTTGCCGAGGTGGAGGCTGCGAGCATCAATCTGAGTCTAACGCTGACCAGGCAGTCCTCCAGCACGGCAGCCAGCTGCCTGCTTCCGAGCCTGGTACAGCTTCGCGGATCCTCCGCCCAGCGAGGTGTCACGGTCCCGTTATTGCCGTGGGAGTAACCCGGACGTTCTTCGGGATGTGGCCCTCGGACGCCGCCTCGCTCTCGCGACTTGAGAGCACTGCGAGCTCTGACTTCCACCCCGAGTTGTGCCAGCTACCCATGGCCCCACTAAACGGGAGCTTGTGCAGGACCACCAGCCAGGAACAAGAGCATGTTATCAGGATTAACTACGAAGATAGATTAATTCCCCGCCTGTGGGTGGCTACCCAACAGCTACCCGACCTGTTCCCCGGGCACACTCGGCAATGACTGAAACCCACCCATGGTGATCATCCATCAAGATAAAGAGCCTCGCATACACACCACATCCTTGATATTGGTATACCACACACCCGTTCTTCAACACCTCTCCCTCTCACGTGGCGGGCCTGGCCTTTTCAACAAGGAACGCCGTCATCAAATTTGAGCGCCATGATAACAGATCAGATCATACAGATACTCGGCGAACACTGGCTCCCCATCCTCCTCATCGCCATCGTCGCATGGCTGGCAAGGAACAGGTACCATAATGGCTTGAGCAAGTATCCCGGGCCATTCCTGGCCTCGCTCACAGACTGGTGGCGCTTCTTTGACGTCTATGGACGGCGGCCCGAGAGGACACACATCGCCCTGCACAAGAAGTATGGCCCCGTCGTCCGGCTGGGACCGAATACCCTCTCCTTCGCCGACCCGGAGGCGCTGAAGACCATATACGGCCTGAACAAGGGCTTCATCAAGGTGCGTTACATCCGAGCACACCAGGGCGTGATACTGACCCCATGATCAGTCCGACTTCTACGTCGTCCAGCAATCCGTCGTCAAGGGCACAGCCTCCCGTCACTCTTCAGCACCACCGACAACGATTTCCACATGCAGTTCCGCCGCTGCGTCAACTCGGCCTTCGCCATGTCCCGCTGGTGCAGTACGAGCCCTTCGTCGACAACACGACCAAGCTGTTCCTGAAGCAGACCGAGCGTCTGTACATCGACAACCCGGGCGTTTGCGACTTCACCCGCTGGCTGCAGTTCTACGCTTTCGACGTCATCGGTGAGATCACCTACAGCAAGCGTCACGGCTTCATTGAGCGGAATGAGGATGTGGATGGCATTGTTGCGTACCTGACGAAGCTCTTCCTCTACGTTGCCCCGGTACGGGTCCCCTTTTACGTTCCCTCCCGTCCACCCTCCAGCTGACACACGCACCACCACTCCAGATCGGCCAAATCCCCCTTCTCGACCGTCTCTTCCTTAAAAACCCGCTCTACCTCAAACTCTCCTCCTGGGGCCTCGTCGATGCCACCTTCCCCGTCGCAAAGTTCGCCGCGCCCGGATGGCCGAGCGCCTGCCGGAGCTCGAACGTGGCAGCGGCGTGCTCCCAACCTCGGAAAAGAAGAAGCCCCTCGTCAAGTCTCCCGACCTGCTGTCCAAGTTCCTCGCCGCGCGCGAGGCCCGCCCGGAGTTCATACCGACACCCTCGTCCAGACCATGGCCGTGAGCATGGCCTTTGCCGGCTCCGAGACGACGGCCATCAGCCTGGCGGCAGTGTTCTACTTACCTGCTCAAGAACCCGCCCGCGCTGGCGCGGCTGCGTAGCGAGATCGACGAAGCGGCGCGCGCCGGCCGCTTCAGCGACTACGAGACCGGCCTGTGACCTGGCACGAGAGTCAGACCCTGCCGTACCTCGACATGTGTGTCAAGGAGGCCTTCAGGCTGCATCCCGCCCCCGGGTTGCCGATGGAGAGGGTCGTGCCGAAGGGCGGCCTGGAGATTGCGGGCGGCGGGTGGCCGGGGGCACGATTGTGGGGTGCTCGGCGTGGGTGCTGCATCGCGATGAGAGGATCTTTGGGAGGCAGTGGCCGAATATCGGCCTGAGAGGTGGGAGGTGAGGGGACCGGGGGATGAGGCAAGTGGGAAGGCGATGAATGGCGCGATGCTGCAGTTTGGATGGGGAGCAGGACCTGTATTGGGAAAATATTAGTCTCTTGGAGATTTATAAGCTGGTGCCGAGCTTGTTGAGGAGATTTGAGGTGAGTTTTTTTTTTTTTTTCTCAGAGTCATTTTTCTTTCCTTGGGAGGAGAGGCTAACCGAAGGCAGATCCGCTTCGACGACCCTAACTCGGAGTGGGAGATTGTGAATGCTTGGTTTGCCAAGCAGAATAAGTTCTTTACGAGTTTGAGCTGAGGATCTTTGTCATGCCCGAGAAGGAGTTGAACGCGGCCGGGGCCGGGGAGAGCTGAAGGGTGGTGATGGAGTCGAGGTCATGCCGCAGTGCATGAAGGATTGGGCTCTTGCTGGCTTTGGTTTACACACTTCGTTCCATTTACTTGGATAAAAACTCCTAAAATCTCTGTTACACATGAGGTGCAGTTGCAAGGAAAGCGAAGATGACTTTGGGTGGAGAGACATTCCCCTTGAGGTCGTAGCTGCTGAATGCATGGCCGTATCTGTAAGACTGCCGTTCGATTATGAAGCCGATGTGGGAGTCACTGCCGTATTCTGCCCTTGATGTCCTTACAGCACAATATCTCTGCTCATTTCGTGATTTTCGCTCCACCTCAGCGTAGCTGGCGTTAGCGGGTATCCATTGAGGACTTCCGCTATCAGTGACGCCCCAAAGAATACTTACAAATGATGCCGATTAAGGCTAGCTATCTATTGTCTTTCGGAGATATTTTTAGCCTTCATGTCCTAAAGCTCCTGTCTCATCTGAGCTCAGCGAGAGTGTCAGCCGCCATGCTCGTACTTGAAGCTCTGGTTAACGTTGTCCAAATCAACAAGGCGCGATGGCTGAGTGGTCTAAAGCGTGAGACTCGAAATCTCATCTCTTCGGAGGCGTCGGTTCAAATCCGGCTCGCGTCGCTCTTTTTCTCACAATTTCAGCTTGACATTCTTTGGCCTCTGACCCATTCTGCGCAGTTCAGCACGCAGGGTCTCTGGAGCATCCAAAAAAAAAAAAAAAAAAAAAAAAAAAAAAAAAAAGGGAAAAGGATAGAGGGTCCGTTTCTCTCTTTCATTTTTTTAAGATGGGCAACTGGCGATCACGGAGCACTTGCATTTCCCTCGAGTGCCAGAACCTGCTCAACTACGATTCCTTGCCATTCTTATCCGAGGTACATTCGCCAGGCATGCTCCTAAAGACCCCTTCTCTCATTACTCTCGGCTCTGACCCTTCCGGATTGATCCAGTAGCGCCGCAACGCTTCCTCAGCAGTTGCTGCAGAGCCACTTTCAACCAAACCATCCTCTTCAAAATCTTTCATCACAACTGATATCCAGAACCGGCAGCCTTCCCACTCTGGCGAGAACGTGAATTGGTCCCTCCCCCTTCCGCTGATCATGGCCATGACGCATGCCACTGTGACTTGCTTCAAGGGTTCGTATGAAAAGAGGCGGAGTGTCTCCTCGGTGTACGCCTTATCCCCAATGGATGTCGTCTCGATTTTGCCACGCAATCCGTCGCTGCCATATCCAGGGACCATGTCGAGCATAACACAAGATGTAGGCGAGAGTTGTAGGCACATGGTCCAGTGGTTGGTCGGTGGCTCACCCGCCTCATCCCCTTCATTGAGTTCATTGCAAAGGGCGCAGAGGTGGATCAACTGGATGGTGGTATCGAGATCATCGGTCTTGAAGTTGTCAAAGTCCCAGTTGTTGCTCTCCTGGAGCAGCTTAAGGCGGGTTATAGAAGCCGCCGGCATGATTGGGTTGTGTAAGGTGGCGAGGCTTGTGCAATTCGGAGGAGAGGTGCTCAAGGTGATGGAGGGGTTTTTATCCATCGCGCTTATTGGCTGGAGTCTGCGGAACGTGGCATCCGTTTATTCGGGGATCACCTCATCGACTACTTGTACATAACTTTGCTCCAAAACTGACATCCCCTGGCATCATCAATCCCTTTGCCATCTTTCCAACTTTGAACCAGCGTTCGGATCACCAGGGCCAAGGCAGCCGTGGCCGAGGAAGAACCGCACCGCGCTTACGCCCGGAAAGTTCCCTTCCTCAGGACTCGCTTCTCTTTGCCTTGTGGATACACCCAATACCATAACATTGCCTCCTCGGCCTGGTTCGAACTGCCGCTCGGGATGTACCCAGCCGTCACCATGTCTTGAATGAGGATTAGGTTCCAGTACCGGCAGCCTTCCCACTCTGGTGTGAACTGGTACTTTTGCCTTCCTCGCGACATGATGAGATCGACGATCTTCTGAACAGTGACGCCGGACACGCGTCAAAGGACAGCACGTGGACGTTGTTCCGAGTATAGGCGTATTCCTTGGAGACGATCTGGATTTTGCCCCGGAGGCCATCGCTGCCGTACCCCGGCATCATGTCGAGCCGGACAGACGTCTTATCGTACGTTTCGAGAAAGCAACACCAATGGTTGGTCGGCGGGAGGCCCTCCTCATCACCCTTATTGCTTTCGTTGATGAATGCCACCAGGTGCACGGCTGCGACCGTTTTGGCGAGGTCACCGACCACCAGCTTATCATTGTCCCAGTTCCCATCAAAGGAGGAGGAAGCCATGATTGGGTGGTGTTTGCCGCTTAGGGTTTGTCACGGCCTTAAGCTGTTGCACTGAATGAGACACGGGCCTCTGGTTTTCGAGGATGGCTAGACTTACTCGCGAGGAAAGATCTAAGGCTGGAGAGCAGAAAGTTTGGTTTTGTTTTGTCTGAGTCTGCAATCTGTATCCACATCCTGCCGCAAGTTCATTGTCATTTATCTTCAAGAGGGTCCCCATCCAGAACGATGGGCCAAGATGCCTTCATAATGGGTGCTGCCAAGATGATGTTGGTAGCAGACCACCGTCCAACATTGGGTGGTGACAGAGCCTACAGCAACGCCAACCCAGAACCGCATCGTTCGGCGTCACGCTCGCCTTGCTCGCTCGCTCTCATGCTAAGGGCCATGGCCTGTGAAAATGGCCGGTGTCACAGAGCGCGCTGCCATCGAGTCGGGGGACGGCCACCAAACCTTGCCAGACAGCTTTGGCGGGTAGAGCGAACTCGGTGCTCGGCGGCTATGATGCTCTCTTTGTCTGACAGCGGCTTCACCAATAGCCTCCCCGCTCTCTTGAAAGGTGAAACGGGGAAATGGGATGATCAAGGGATCAGAATAGCTTGAATTGCCTGGTTACAGTGTGAAACATACCCATTAGCCTCTATGCACACTGTATGCCTCGCGCTGAGTGGCTGTTTGCAACACCTCCATCACAAGATCAGCGCCAGCGAGGAACACTTTGAGCCTGCGCCGTCTCTCTCCTGTCTTCGCAAAGCTCACCCAGACCCTGTTCTTCTCCTCCCCTTTCTGTCTCCAACCTCTATTTCATTGCAGTCATGACGGTCCCTCCCGATGACGATCCTGTCGACAAAATGTCAGACGAGGAACTTGCTGAGCACATCGCACGTTTACGCAAGGCGAGAGGCACCAACTCACGCGTGATTGCGATTTCCGATTCTTGTTTCACAAAGCGCTATGATGAACAAGATGTGGAAGACACGAAGTGCGCAATGCTCAAGGCCGAGGCCCTCGGAGTGTCAATTCCCAAGCTCAAGCGGTCATCCGCCGAGGAGAAGTGTTCGAGTTCGTTCAGGCGCGAGTCCACGGCCAGGATCTCATGACTATCTGGTCCCGCATCAGCCTGCTCTCCACGATACGCCTCGCCTTCCAACTCCGCGGGATGGTCCGCCGGATGCGGACTGCGACGAGTCCCACAGCCGGTGCACTTGGCACGGGGCGTTGCCTCTCTTTCTGGCTCGAGGATGACCAGTGTGGGATACCACAGCACGCCTCTCCCGTTGTGATCTCCTCGATCGTGAACTTCTGGCACAACTATGTATCTTTCCGCCGGGAGAGAGCAAGACCCCTGAAGAGCACTGCGATACCTGCCTGCGACCAACTTTGCCCGAGAAGGAATTTGTTTTTACGCATCACGACTTGGCGCCGCGCAACATTATGCTTGAGAGCGGAACAGGAAGGTTGTGGCTCGTCGACTGGACTATGGCGGGTTTTATCCTCGGTCTTTTGAGCACGCTGCGATGCATAACTTTATTCCCCCTGCAGAGTGTAAGCAATTATCTCCAGTTATCGTCCTGTCTGACTGTCTCGAGGCCTTTTGCTCCCACTTCTTTCTCAACCATACCAAGAGGGAATCCAATGACTAATGGTGCAAGCAGGGTCGTGGTTCACGCAGTGGAGGTGGAAGCTCTTCGCGTGGATCGCAACCGGCTTTTACTGGGGAGACGCGGCGATGCTGGCTGAGGTGAGGCGCAAGTCACAGCGATTTCCACCCGTGAGGCGTTTCAGCGTTTTGGCGGGCGCGACGCCATCTACCAGGTCGGTGGAGGATTGGTGAAGGGTACTGGGGTGGGGAGCTTCCAACTTCTCCACCAGAAGAAACCCATTGCATCCGTCCTGAAAGGCCGGGTGTTTGGCAAGAAGAGATAGCGACTTCACCTCATAAGCAGCCGCAAACACAGCCTCACGCCACATTCAAACCCGAGAGCCTCGACCATGGGGATCGTCCTGAGCAGTCTTCCTCCGGGACAAATAAAGATGGTTCACAGCAAGCATCAACGACCGCCAAGGGACCGCGGTTCTTCCCCGATTCCATCCAGTCCGGTGGCCGCTCCCTTGGCAACACAGATGCCGCAGCCCGAAGAAAGCGGTGGCTACGCCTCTGGCCACTCGATGATCCCCTTGCCGACTCCACGCCCGATGAGGGGTGAGGTGGCTCTAGACATAGCGGAACATCCGAGGGCAGTTACGCACCGATGAATGTTGCATTCTATAGAGTTGTGGCCGGGACGATTCGGTTGAGGCCAGGTCGGCTCTACACAACAGAACTGACTCCAAGACTTGCGCGCCCATTCCAGACAACGCATTCTTTATCAAGTGCTGAGATGGACAAATGCGGGAAAGCTTGGGACGGGAACAGACCCGGAACGGTCTCGGGAAGTGAGTGAAGGTGGTTGCACATACAATATCCGGGAGAAGAGAAGCCAAGAAGACAGAATGTACAACGGTGCTGTGGACTGCAGATGTTATTGAATGGCCGCATCGTTGTCACCGAGACTCTCCTCAAGCCTTTGATCAAGCGCCATGCCGCTTTTCCCTAGCACATACGACCGTAGGTGGTAGAGAACTCGGGATCCCGTCCGCTCTCCCATAGATAAGCTACCAACCGCAATTTGATCTATTGGGAAAGGGAAAACGCCGGAGAACGGCTTCAATCTCACCGTCCAGTTTGAAGATGGCCGTCTCGCCGTCCAGCTTCAAGAAGCTAAAGCATCGCCGTTCTCGACATCGACACCCTCGACATCGTGCCAGGGCTCCAGTCATGTGTGGGGAACTCTGCCGGGACTCTATCGAACCTCAAACTTTCCTTCTCGGAGAAGCTCGCGTCGGTAGCCCGGAAGCCCGCAACTGACCCTGAACCCGAAGACTTAGATGCAGAGGACGAGATGATGCCCCTTCCAGCCATTCAACAGAACAAGGAGATGAGCGGTCCGGCCAGGGCGTTTCGTGCGCGCAGGGAGAGGAAGACACAGGAGTCCGTGCTGGATAGGATCCTCGATGTCAAGTCCTACCCACCAATCCTGATAGGCCCCGTTGAGAAGAAAGAGAAGGAGATCAAAGTCAAGTCTGACCAGGATATTGCCGACTTTGTGAAGACGTGTGCGAGCTCAACGGCACAAAGGAGATACAGGCGTCACAGGATATTGTTGATATGATTGGCTTCGCTGCTTGGAGATACTTCGACGATGCAAAGTCGCGAAAGGGGGGAAAGACGAATTTGGGTTCGTCCGAGGCTTCTTCCTCAAGTATCAGCCAGTCATCAGGCACGAAATCACCGAAACAATACCCGCTGAACCAGCCGAGCGGCAGTTAGTCTCTTCGGGAACGGACCAAAATCCAAGACAAAGAGGGATCAGCGAGATGCGGATCCTGAGGATATCGATATCGAAGAGCAGCTCCTTATCGAGCCCGAAGAGCCCCCTGCCATTGACGTTACAGCGATCGAGCCCGCCAGCTCTTCTGTAGAGATGCCTGCAACTGTACCAACGACGGCAGCCCAAATGGCGGCAGACTATGGAGGCGCCGTGGTCAACGCGGAATTTCCAGCTCCTTCGGTCGAAGAAATGAGGTTGGTTAAGTCGCTGAAGGAGTCACTGGATCGACATCCAGCAAGCGTACCACGCAGGTAATACGGAGACCACGCTCAGGATGCTTTCGAGGCACGGGGAGCGGCTTCTCACCTCCATAAGAGTTCCGGACCCTGCAGAAGAAGATGGATGCCTACCAGGTCGATACAACCGCACAAACCAATGGGATTGCGGAGCACGCTCAAAGCCGTGAAATGCGGGAATATTTGCGCACAACGCGAGGTCCCCCGCTCGAATCCCTCAGCATCTACCTCATCCCAGTCAAGGCGTCGGTCCTGTCGCGCGCTGTCGACCTGTGGGTACTCCGACGCCTCACGCTGCTCAACGTCGGTGTCCAGGCGCCCATCTGGTCGTTCCTCCTCACCAAGAACACCAACGCGCCCTTGCCGCTGCGCGAGATCTTCACGCACAACGTCTTGCTCACGTTCCTGAAGCTTGTCAATTTCCTCAAGGAGGTCCATAAGCTCTTCCTGCTCGAACGGGGCCCAAAGTCCAAGCCCGAAAGCTTCGCGCCCAGAAGGACGACCACCATCGACCACATCCGCCGGTTGGCGCTCAAAAAGCATCCGTCTACCCTGCGCAAGCTGAGGATCAAGAACCTGGCCGACACGGCATGGGATGTCAATGAGAACCGATCCTGTTGCTCTTCAGGCAGAGAAAGAAGCCGGAGGAGCTTGCATGCAATATAAGTATCCCGGCTATGGTATGTTCCTTAACCCCCATGCTCCGAATGTATGCTAATGCATATATGTGTGTGTGTGTGTGCGTGAAATAACATTGCCTCGTGCAGCACATTGCTGGCCTCAAGGCCCTTCGCTGCACGTCGTCCACCTCCGCAACGACGACACGTGTGTCTGGGTCATGCGCGAGACGAAGCGTTTCCTGATCGACAACATCTCGCACTACCCGCATCTCAAGCTCAACTGGTGTCGATCGACGAGGATAATTTGGTGGACAGGCTGGTGCGGCGCGCCTCGGAGCGCAAGGCCACCAGGAATGACGGCGACGACGACGACGACGGCGACGACAAGAAGGCCGGAGGGAAGAAAAAGAAGGGGAAGGGGAGTAAAAAACGCCAGGGCCTCTGGCGACCGCTGCCGCCGGCGTGACGTCTCTGAGGTCGCTGAATCTGGGATCGGTGCCGCTGTCGAGTGCGCAGATCGATTCGATTCTCAATGCTGCGTTTGGCGAAGGGAATGGGAGTGGGAGTGGAAGTGGAAGTGGAAGCGGGAGCGAGGTGGGCAAGACGACGATGATGTGATGATAATGAAGATGAGTTCCCGGGGCAAAAGAATGAGACGCTGGAGGGGATTAGCTTTTGTGAGGTGGAAGGGGTGAGGATCTCTGGGAAGGAGGTTGCGGCGGGGAGGCTTTGATGCCTTGGTAACTATGATGGAGAAGGTGAGGGTTGGGGATGGGGTGTGCATGGGTCGGGAAGAAGACCATTGATCATGGCATGATATGGAATGGAATGGAATGGGTAAGTGGAAGGAAACTGGCAAGGTCAAGGGATATGGACACTGGTGGGCAGATACATTGCTTCTTTGGTCATTCTTTTTTTCATAGATGGTTGCTGTTGTTACTGTTTTGCATGCGTATCACAATGACCAGCCGTTGGAAGTACCAACGCCACAATCACATTACAAGTCGTGTCTGATGGGGAACGTGGGTGCCACCTCGGAGTGGGGAGATTTGGGGATCGCGGATCGGGCCGGGCCATGCGGCAGAGTGGGCCGGAGGTGGACGAACGCTCAGGGCGGCCACTGTGGGGTTTCCAGGTCCATCAGACACAGAGTCGATGACGGTACCTCCCACGATTTGAACCGGACGCAACAGACAGAGGGATCACCATCCTCAATTTGATCTTTTAGAGTGCCCTCGCGCCCCTCAATTGCATATAGCCATTGCTTGCATTGTGACACCGTGGATTTCTGTGGCTGTCGGTACTTGCCCACACAACCATTACCAAGGCTACGGGGGCCGATGCGCCCAAGGCGACAAAGCAGAAGTACTACATAGGAGGGAAGTAAGGGGTGGTTCTGAGGAGACCTGTGTATTTTGCAACCGAGAATACCTTATGCTGTCACCTTAGCGCGCTCGCAGTATCCCTTTGGCTGTGAGACTAACGACTCTGCCCTTCCGCAACCCATTGCACAGCGTCCGAGGCGAGTCTAGTCCTCCCTCGACTCCCCCCCTGATGGCTTTCGTATTCATCAAATGTAGCGGGCTCAGCCCTATCGGATAACAGAAAAATCTCAAATTCCGCCGGGAGAGGCGCTATCGGCAAGATGCCAATCGCGGCGCGAATCTCGGCTTCGTGCGCGAGCCACCAAGGTGCACGGCCGTGACGTAGTCGTGGATGGTCACAAAATTTAGGGCTCGGGTCGCCGCCGCCGCCGCCGCCGCCGGCCGTCACGGTGAGGGAGGGGCCCGCCCCGGCCGGTCCGTACCGCAGCAGCGCACGAGCTGCTCGGTGCCATCCGGCAGCGTGGCGACACGCTCGCGCTAGTCCGCGGAGCAGTAGTTGGTGTGCGTCGTCCCAGCTCGCAAGCCAGTCGTCGAGGAGGTTTACGTGACGGTGATGGACGACACGGGCGTGTACGACACGGGCGATGCCGAGATGGGATGGAAGGAATCCGAGTCGGGGGATGGTTGGTAAGGGGACTGGGGCGAGGTTGCGTCGAAGGCGGAGGCGAGAGCCTGGATCTTGGTTGACACGGGGCCCGAGAGGTACCATCGTAGGCGGAGAAAGTTGATAGAAGGGCGGACTTGGCCCGACTTTCGAAGGGATTCGTATGTGGGGGGTGTCGTGCTGGACATTTTTCTTTTCTTTTCTTTTCTTTTCTCCTTTTTTTCCCCTTTTTTTCCCCGCAGTGATTGCCAGGCCAAACAATGTGAACGGGAAGATGAGAGAGAGGGTGGGAGCCTGGGAAGGTTTGCAGGCGCGCTCCTTCTTATATCAACATGGAACCAACCAAACAGGTCGAGAATGGTAACGAATTACAAGGTGGCAGATTTTCACGGATTACATGGTAATATCCATCGAGGCCGAGCTTCAAGTTGACGTTACTCGCATAAGATCAGCCAGCCATTTCGACAGAGATTCTCTAGTCTTCTCGGCAACATCGGATTGGGGTTGTCCGGGTCAAACAAGGCATTGTCTCCAGCGGCGTCGTCCGTCTTATGAAGTCTCCACTGCAGGTGCACATGGTATCGAATAGACGCGACGGCCGACGGTCTACGTTCGTGGCCAGCTGCCCCATTCGTAGTCTCGCGACTACAGAGCCGTGGCAGAGCCCTTTGTTCTCCGTTTTCGTCCCAAAGACACGGACGACAACCGGGCATCTTGCTAGCCATGTGTGACTTGCCAACCAAGCACTCACAACTTACCCAAGATGGTGTAAGTGACAACCAACACTGCCGCCGGCTTGCCCCTGACAAATCACTGTGCCTGCTTACCACATCTCAGCCTTCCCACTCCGACAAGGCGAGCTCTGCAGACCGTGAGCCCTCGGGCACTTGCGACATCATTGGCGCTGCCCCGCCTTGAGGTTAGCCTTGCAGAAAGGCGAAGCCCTCGAACAATTGTCACCTGGTTCATCGGAGAAGGAAGTCCCGGAACGAAGTATGTTGGTGACGAGAAGACAATGGTATTCTAAAACCGGAATAGCATCAGAACTCGGCCGCTGATTTGCGGCGGTTAGCATATGTGACTTTCCAGTGATGTCCTCCACCACACCCGTGTGGCAGCGTCCGGGTCTGAGTGGTCGATAGCCGCCCTGCTCCCATCTCATCCCGCTCCACCACATGCATGGTTAGCGGACTCCCACCACCACACAATTGGCCGCTGCGATGGCCCCAAGACTTGCGAGTCTCCGAAACTCACCATGCCTTCGACTCCTTTCACTTTCGACTTCTCTCGCCTTCAACTTCCCCCCTTTCCGATCAGCAGTTCCCTCTCTCCGTCGACACTCCCTCCCCTTCCCGCAACCTTCCAACCCTATTCACTGCTTCTTTCCCTCCTCCTTCCCCCGACCCCGCTCCCGCTCCCGCCACCATTTCCGTAAGCATACCCATAATGCCACCCCTCGCCCGCCATGTCCTTCCGAACCTTATAATTCGTCTCCAACAAATCGACCATCCCAAAATCCACCTCCACGACCCTCATCTCCTCAACATTGTCCCTCATAGGCTGGCCCCCAACCGACCCCACCACCGGCGCCGTGACGCCGCTCACCCCACCCGTATTAGAGAACACGACGACGCACTCGTTCTCAAACGCCCTCGTGACTAGCACACTCTCCAAGAACAACCTCTCGCACCTGGCATTCACCCTCTTCCTGTCCTCGTCCAGATCGCTCTCGTCGCAGAGCCAGAACGACGGGATGACAATCAGCTCCGCGCCCTGGAGAGGAGCGCGCGGAAGGCCTCGGGGAAGGCCAGGTCCCAGCAGATGAGCATGCCCGCGCGGATCGGGCGGTTCCCTTTCTCTGGGCCCCAAAGGAGGGGCGTATCGAAGGCGGTGTGCGGGGAGTGCGAGAGGCCTGCGGTCAGGTGCGGGCGCTCGGTGTGCCAGAGGTTTTTCTTTTGGTAGGAGGATAGTGGGGTGGAGGAACTGGAGGGCGCGAGCCAGTGGGCCATGTTGCGGATTTCTTTCTTTTCGGTGCCGTTTGAAGAAGGGTGCGGCTCGCAGATTGTGCCGGGGACGATGTTGATGTTGAGTTCGTGGGCGAGGGCCTGGTAGCGCGAAATGTAGGAGACGGAGGCCTCGCAGGCGGAGAGGAAGTCTGGGTGGTCCGGGCACCAGGAGGTGAGGTGGTATTCGGGGAGGACTGCCAGGTGCGCGCCTTCGGCGGCGGCCTGGCGGATGAAGGACTCAGCGCGGCGGAAGTTGTCTTCGAGGGCGACGTCCTAGGGAGGGTGTAAGTAATCGAGGTGAGAGGGGAGAAAGGAGGGGCACGCAGGGGAGAAGGAGTACACCTTGACGCTGATGTGTATGATCAAGGCGTAATCGTGTCCATACATGCTCGCTCGAGCACTGAAATTAGAGTATGCAAGGTGGTGCGACTTATCGCGATGTTGGGACGGATGAGGACCCGGACCCTGAGCATGACATCAGCTAACTCACCTTTGGCTGGAGCTGGATGACTGCGATCTTGTAAACGGGTGCCATCTTCAATGCTTGTTGCAACCTTGTGCCGTTGTGATATCAAGGATTGGGTCGAAGTCGTCTAAGTCGTCTGATGTTTTCCCAAGTGAAACCGTGAGTGTCTTGATGAGAAGAGCCGCGGTGCGTCGAAGAGCGACCCGGTGCCACGTCGAACTCTCCCTTCCGGCTTACGACCTACCCCGCTCCGGGTGGACCTGCAGCAAGGACACCGACTGGGGCAAGAGAGCATCGAGACGCAGACGAGGCGAAGGACTCACAAAATGCATCTATTCTCATTTTCTCATTGCTCTTGATTCGTGCTGCCGTACATGCTGGTGGTATCCAGCATCACCATAATCACCATAAGTTGTCGCGCAAGACACGAACCTGGCCTTTCTATGCTCAGTGTAGCCGCCGTCCTGTCCCATGCATTGCAATCATCCTGCCATATCCCTTCCCGCCGAACGCCGTCTCCCTTGGAGTGTTGTTCCCCTAAAGAATGGTGCCGAAGCTGGGCCGTGTCAGTATCACATTCTTCGAACCGGATATGGCCAATGCTTACCCAAAAGTCCGCTTGATGCTATTGACATAGTATTCAAGCCAGTTGCGCTTGGTCACATCCTCGTGGCCGACCGGCACGCCGGTCCACTCAACGCGCATGACCGTGACCGCGTCGACATCGTTCTGGTCGAACTCGATCTGCAGCTTCGAGTAGTGCCCCGCCGGCCACTGGTTCAGGCGCCAGCTCTGAACAATCTTGGTCGGCTCCTGAAGCTCCAAGTACTCGCCCGAGACGTTGCCGTCGAACAGCTCGAACTTGCCGCCCTTCTGGGCGCCCTCGAAGACCTTGGGTGGGGCGCGAGTGAACGCGGCTATCCGCTGGGGATCGGTGAAAGTCTTGTAGAGCTCCTCGGCGGTGGTACGGAATTCCTCGTTGTCGGTCACGGTGGTGGTGTTGACGATGCTGCCGCTGTTCGACTGGGTCGACGTCGTAGCAACTGGCTTGGCGGCGGCGCCGGTTGGGGGATGGTACTTCGGGGTGGAGAAGCCGCTCGAGGGGTTCGATCCGGGAGCGTGCTGGATATCCTTGCCGTGTTCGGCGATCAAAGCAGGGGAGAGCTTGACAAACCAGCTCCGGAGCTGGGGAACTATCTTGGACCGAACAAGGTCCTTGACAGGCTGCTTCTCCTTTGACTCCGAGTAGATGTCGATGTCGAACTATTGAGAGCCCTTAGTTGGCTATTATCGATGAATTGCAGGAAGTGCACCTACCACGAACTCGTCCTCCTCAAGCTCGTGCGAGACTTCAGGGACGGTAATCGTGCCCGAAATATCGTCGTCCTCGGCAGTGGAGCCTGGAGAGCAGAAATTTTAGCCTACGATCTGGGATACAATGTCTACGATGGAAACAGGCGCAGTGTGAGGAACAGTGATTGTATTCTATGGCAATACGTACCTGTATACTCCAGGGTTAACTTGACATCAAAGATGGTAATGACCTTGCCCTTCCGCTGCGCCACGTCGCAATCTCCGTCCATGCTGATGACCTTGCTGATCTTGGCCGTCACATCCCCCTCCTTCGCCTCAATCTTGGTGAGGTTGTCCTCGAACCACTGCCGCGCCCAGGCTGAGGCATCCTTGTTCACCCAGTGCCAGTTGTTAGGGTTGTGAAGGACCATTTTGGCGGTTGTCGAAGGAGTCTGTTGTTTGGGGAGGTGCGAGATCTAAGCTCAGTCTGTGCTGGTCAGCAAAGGTCTCGTCAAGACTGAAGGCAAGAAAACCAGAAGATTGATGCTCGATCAGAGATGGCCTGGTGGACCGCAGCGTTTGTCATCAAGGGAAGGGAGTACAAGTCGCCCTATGACTGGTGCCAGCTGAACAATCATCAGGAGCAATTGGCGCGACAAACAAGAATAGCGTTGCAGAGAGATGCAGCACCAACGTACCTGCAAGGTTCAGGTCGCGCGCAAAGGCAATGGCCGCTTGAAGGTCGAATGTGTCGCGAAGATGACGGTCGGGGCGTTGAGACGGGCGAGGTCGCCCAGAAGAACAAATCGGGGCAAATGTCAGAGAACAGCTTGGAAAGCTCCAGAAAACTCAGCCGACCCCAGTTGGGCGGGGTGAGCGGGCAGTAACTGTCACCGCCTTTGGTGGGGTCAGGTCCTGCGTTGCGTGGGTCTGGACTGATCTGGGCTCCATTCAAAACCCGCCCAGGAGAATAACATTACTCTTGATCAAACAACCGATACCCTGAATGCCAACACATCGATCATCAGCATCACAACCTTACAATGTATCTTGTTCAGTTTCAAGAATTGGTTCCAGGTATACTATCAATTCAGGCGGGATTATTATCATTATTTTTTTTTTTTTTTCAAGAATATGGCGAGCTTGCTTCTCTCGCCCAGCGGTGAGCTACGGGTGTTCCCATGAGTCCTACGACTTGCAACAAGGTTGCAACACAGGACCATCAATCTCCTGCAGCATTTGCTGGCATGTTGCCTGAAGACCGCCTCCTTGCAGAGTTTTACTTCCTCAGGGCGTTGTCCATTTTTCTGCTATTAGCGGTCATCAAATTATTCTACATGTGGCTACGTATTTGGGTTACAAGAGTTGACATGGTTGTTGGTCCTCCTGCTCAATGCCCATCGATCTTGGTCCGACCACGGCCGCCTGTCTGTCCTGGGCTCGGCATCGTGGCGCGGAACAGGGAATCGAAACAAAGGATCCTCGGCTCCAGCCGGTTGGGGAACGCCCGCCAAGTCCCAACGGTCGGCATCCTGTACCAGGTGTTGCCGACAGGAGCTGGCTCGGAGCTTTCTGTCTCCATGTGGCACCCGCAGACGCGCGAGCGTATGGCATGGCAAAAGCCCTGGAGCCATTGTCTCCGGGGTCTCGAGGTCACATTCGGAGATCTTCTTCCCCGCTGCGAAGATGCGGCCAGGTCATATGCCTTCCGTTCGGCTCATGGCAAGCCGTTGGCACCTTTCGCTAACTCACTCCATGGTTGGGATGAGATGAAGGACGTCTTGGGCCAGCTATTTTGGGCCCATCAACCAACGATTTGACCCTCCGTCGTCCTCAATACTGATGATGAGTTTATTCGGGATGTTTGTTCGATGATGCCAACAGCCAGCATTCTCTGCCTTTTATTGACCCTCGACGGCGGCCAAGACGAATCGGCATCGAAGACTCGAGCATGCAGAGGCCGCTGCTATTAATATCCCATCACATCGTCCCCAAGATCTGGAAGATGTGGAGAAAAGCTGTAGCAGCTGTGATCTCGCGCCTAATTGGTTGGCCCATTCTCTCCGGCTGGCGAGGCCTCTCGCCCGGAGCTTGGGAAGGGGGTAGGGCTGAGGCGTTTGGGAGTTCACTTACCAACACACCAACGTCGAGATGGACATTTACAGGCGTGCTATTGGAGTCCAACCGCGACTCTTGGAGTCAAAACATGTGCACATGTACGTACGCCAAGCTCTAAGAAAAATTACCCTGTTGGACTGTAGGTTAGTGAGTTCGACACGCTAGCCCACGCACCTCTGCCGGTGCAGCTAACTGTTGTGTTAGCAGCAGGTCCGACAACAAGCCACTCAGTTCAGATTCCCTGTCGCACGGCATGAAGAAGCAGATGTGGAGTCGGATGCATGTCTCAAGAAGAGCATGCCATCAGTCGAATCATGCGCCAAGGATCAGGCAAGGGGTTAAGCGCCGGCACCTCGCATCACAGCATCTGGCGAATCAGGGCCGGTCTGGGGTATTTTGCCCAGAACCAAGAATTGCCGGCACAGACCCTCTCGTGATGGCCCAATCGTTGTCTGGCCGTCTCCTTTGTCTCCTCGTGTGGACGCTCCCCACCATCGCCTTGCCAGGATCGGCCAAAGATCTCGCTGCTCAAGTCGTGGGCAGGACAATGACTATGCGGGCAAGGGACGGGTGCTTTGCTGCATCCCTGTCAAGGCCCTCATGGGATGCTCTGTCAGCACGCTGGGAGCTATTGTGTATCGGAAGATTGATGTGGCAGATACACGTCCGTGTCTTGCAGCAGCGCGGAATCTGGGCGAGTCATTGCTGATTGCAATGTTTCGCTTGTTCGATGAGAAGGGCAAGTCCGTTGGTGATCACCAGGGACACGGTCGTTTCGTCAGTTCTCAGACGCAAGGCACTTCCGACACAAGGCGCTTCCGACACAGGCAGAGAGTGCCAACGACCGAAACGAACGGGCCATGATAATGTATGACTGGACCTTGCCGACCCTCGACTTGGGAGGGTGCGCCATTGCTGCCCAGACCCTGGATGAGCCAGGGTCATTCTCGGAGGTCAACCCCTCCTGGCGACAGGCGGCTCGGAAGCCTGCTGTGAGTTGCCAAGCTCGCCCACCATCAGACGGCGGGAGCCACCTCCCGCTTTTCTTTCAATGCACGCTCATCAGTTCATCAACCCACCGGCAGCACCAGGGTCCTGATAGGTTGCAGCAGCCACTGTAGCCTCTTCTCGCTGCCCTGTGGGGCTGGAGTCATCCTCTTTTACCTGCTGCATCTCTCCCACCCGCTGCCCGTATCTCGCACCACCTCGCGCCGCAGCCGCGCCTTGGAACGGACGACAGCTCTCGAGGACGGTTTCAACTCCAGCCCCATCTAACCGGGCCCTGAAGGAATTTGGTTTCTGCGATGGCCCGGACCTGATTACCGACCCCGCAGCAAGAGCAGTCTGTTTGTGAACGGACTGGCCGCAACGTTGGCGAGGTTGTCTCTGGTAACGCCTTGCGACAGGCCAGGGGTTGCCGCTTTCCGACAATTCATCGAGCTTCGTGAGATCATAGAAACCAGCTGGAGGACTAGACTGCTATCTGGGAAGAGAACTCGACTGAAGTGGCCCACCATGATGAGCTCGTCGCGAGATCCTACGGCGCGACTCCCGCTGTGGGTTGAATCCACTCTTGACGGCATCGCTGGGCTATCATCCTCACAACCTCAACAACACTCCGTTGTCCGCCTTGTCTGTAAGTTCGCACGGCGCCTTCTCGTCAGGCCAGACTCCCCTGAGCGCCATTCAGCCATACAACCCACAAGAATGGATCTCGTCGCCAGTTGCCGCTCCTGGCCCGGATCGGATGCACCATGCCCCAGCCGTTCAGCATGTCCAGGTTGCGCAGGCCTTGGATCCCCAAAGTGAGTTCCCGCAATCCGTCAGCGTTATTTGACTGACACTTCGAAGCGCCGCCACCTCCGCCGCCCTATTCCCCTCCCCGCAGCGGACGGCCCGTGAGCATGGTTTTTGACCAGGGGCAGGCCGCCAACGTGTCTGCTGCCCGCGCACCTCCCCCCCCATCCAGAGGCCAGGTCCCGAGGTGCCTGTCGCAAACACGTCTTTTCCTCCGCCGCCGGGGACGAGGACTTCCTCACGAGAGAGGCGGTTTGGGCTCCCGTCCCTGACCAGGAGACGAGAGTCCGGAAATGCAAGCCCCCGACGGAGCAACTTCAACAGCCCAGGTCTTTCAGCATGCTTTCCCGGGAGCACCACCCACACTACCCACTACCCCGTTGACGCTCCAAATACCGCAAAGGACCGAGGCGGATGCGGCTCAGAGTATCGCCCCGGGTGCGCGACGAGCGGCATCGACCCCGGCTATTGCTACGCCGACGTCGGCACGGTCACGTTCTTCCTCTCAAGTCCGGTGGGACCCCTCGATGCCCGTTCCACCGCCTCCACCAGGGCCGCCGCCATCTGCAGCAAGGTCCCAGAGTGTCCAACGTATGCCAGCAGGGACCGAGCCGGTCGTTTCACCCGCCAACCCGACGACCACCCCCCAACGGGGTTGCTGCTCTCGGACCGGTGCCGCCAACACCGGCAAACTGGAGAGAAGGTGACAATATGCCCGGCCCGGTTGCCCCAAGCACGCAAGCACCAAATACTGCAGCTGTACAAAACGTTGAAGCCCACAATGCGGCGGGTTCTCGCGCCTCGCCCCAACCAGAATCCGTCCCATCTTCGGCGAGCCCAGCTGGTGGTTTGACAAGAAGTCCTGCCTTACGGGGAGAAAGACGCTGCTTGAGCGGAGGAGCGAGAGCCGGACCAGGGTGTCCTCGCGCGGGTCAGTCGACCTTTCAAACAGGCCACAGCCTCTCTCCGATATTGTGATCCCAGGACCATCAGGAGGGCTTCAGCGACGCTTGACCATCAGCCGCGGGACGCCAAACAAGCAGAACGAGCGAGACTCCCCGGACAGGCGAGTCGTGTGAAAGCGGCCAAGAATCGAGAACGCCACGTGCCGATGGCTCTGCACAGGTCGTCTCGGGACCAGTGACGCCCACGCTGCTGTCGCCGAGCGCTGCTGGAAAGCAACCTGAGACCCGCCAGGCCATTGCGCCCAAGGCCCTCCCAACGCCCCCAACCGAGAGTCGATCGTCGTCCTCACACGAGGCATGAGTCTGGATGCTGCCCCCCGTTCCCCCTCGCTGCCATTGACTAAACAAACAGCCATCACCCAAAGCACCGAACAGTTCACTCGGGGAACTGTTGAGCGCTTCACCGCGTTCGCTCAGAAGGAGGCGGCGGCGGCAGACGATGTCGAGAGGGTGCGGTTGTTTGCTGAGTTTTTTCGTGAGCGAATCGAGGATACGACGGGAGCGGTACGGGGCGGCCATCGGGGCCATGGGATCCGAGGTCCTCGACTTGACGCGAGATCTGTTCCGACCGATGCCTTCCAGGCGCGAATCGACGAACTCGGTAACCAGCGGGACCGTGGAACTAACCCACAGTCATCTGAGCCACGATCTCACCGGGGATCTATCGGGTCTGCCCTGTGCGGCGGGAACACCCCGACATCTACCCAACAGGTGCCACCAAGTCCTACTCCGACCACCAATCAGAACTGGCAATCTGCCTACATGCCGTCCCTGTCGCCCATCCTCAGCATGAGCGTCATGACGCTATTGACGAGCAAGACTCTAGAGGGCGGCCGGCCAGCCGCTGGTGGGAATCTGACTCGAACGGCGCCCCTGGCCCAAGGATCGAGAGATCGAAGCGAGAGTCGAAGTACATGGGCGTCCCGAAGGAAGCGCGCGAGGCGCTGCAATGGGTCGACGACCCGAACCCATCACCCAGTGCGGCATCGAGCAAGCGCACGTCCTATCCGCAGGAGAAGACGGGGTGGCACGACCAGGACCCGGAGAGCACGCCCCAGGCACTCTCTCGCAGCTCCCATGCCTCGTCCATCCGCTCCGACGACGCCGAACCCGGACCATCTTGACGTTTCGCGCTCGTCACGCTGCCACCACCCTACCCCCGCCACCACCCGGCAGTGAACAACAACCACCCCGAGCTAACCCAGATCCGCACATCTGTCCGCGCCATCAGCGACATGACCGAGGTCGACGAAATCAAGGAACGCTTCAAACAAGGCAGCACCAAGCTCCGAGCGGAAGCCGCCGAAAGTGCCAAAAAGCGCCGGCAGGCGCTCCGCGAGCACCTCTCGAAGGAATCTCCTCTGGCGCCATGGGGTATGCCGAAGCGGCCGCCATCGAGGCCGACGCCAACAGGGACGAGCACACAGCTCAAAGAACTCGAAAAGAAAGACTTTGACGACTTCCAAGCCGCCGTCGTCATGCCGGTCAACGAAATCTGCAAACGCGCATCTCCAAAGCCACCGAGCTTCTCCTCCCTCCGCAGCCGCCTCTTCGACGAAACGCACGAGTCCAATCCCAATGCCCCAAGAAGAAGGCGACGAACAGCCCGAGCTCCTCGAGAAACTCACCCTCCTCAAATGGATCTTCCGAAGCGCGCGAGACGCTGCAGACCTCTACGACCTCCTCTCGGACCGCAACGATCGCTACCGCGACATGGTACTGGTCCCGTACCGGCTCGCCGGGCAGGACGACAAGGGTCGCGTCGGCTGAGGCCTTCTTCGTCGGGACGCGGCCAAGCGCGCGCTGGCTTTCTCGAGGAGGTCCTGCACCGCACGCAGGAATTCCGCGACGTCGTCGAGGAGACGGTCGTGCGCGGCGTCGAGGTGCAGCTCAACGCCTTCTGGGACATTGCACCGCCCCTCAAACGCCTCCTCGACAAGATCCCGAGCGGAGACCTCGACGGCTTCCACATCCAGATCCCTGCCGCCGAGTTCGCCGAGAACCCGTCGTACCACGACCATCCCTGCAGTATCTCTTCAGCCTGCTGCTGCATGCCGAGAAGAGCACGTACCAATTCATCGAGAGCCAGACGAATCTGCTGTGTCTGCTGCACGAGGTGAAAGAGGCGTGCGTGAGCGCCAAGGCGAAGGTGATGGAGCACGATGGCCGGGATCCGGCACGGGTGGAGGAGATGAAGGCCGAGAGGGCGGAGGCTGACAGACGATTTGAAGGAGAAGGTGAGGGTCGTGCAGGATCAGTGGAATAGCGCGCTGGGGGAGACGGTGGGGAGTGTCAAGGAGCGGGTTGGGGGTTGGTTGCTCGCGACGGGGGGGTGGGATGAAAGTTTTGAGGAAGGGGGTGTTGGTGGGGTGTGATGACAAAACAGACAGACAGTGCTCTGTCAAAGTTTGATATTCTTGGTGAATGAAAGGACGGGTTGGTCGGATGCTGCGGAGATCTTGAGCGTTGCCGATACTTCTTTTCGGAGGTCGTTGATACCCCCCTATTGCCTCTTCACTTTACATATGGGGAAATATAGGACGAAACTATGATGGATATAAGTCACGTAGTGGTACTGGAATGGTTGACTTAAGGGAGTTCTGGGAACTAGAGGGGGAGGGTTTTACCTTCGAATCGAAGATTGCTTGGTCTCAAAACACCCAGCTTTTTACTTTTGGATCCCCGCACAAAGGAGTGGGGGGTAATTGAGACCAAAGTTTTGATTCTCGGGCTCAATTATCCCTCAGCAAGTCTGCGGGATCTCCTGTTGAGGTATTGTTGGTACACTGGAGACGAGATGGGACTGCAAGCTTCACTCTACATGCGCAGGTTATGTCAGAGGCCGGTCCTTCTCTCCTCCTCTCTGCTCTGCCCTCCTGTTCGCACCTAGGCGTTGCAGCGCACGTGTCGTTTTCAATATAGTACAGTCGATAGTACACTTGGTCCTATGGTCCCTCCCTGGCAAAGGTCAGCCTATCGTCCTTACCGAAGATGAGATTCAAGTCTTCACCACATACCGTCTAATCGCCACGTGCAGCAACGCACTTCCCAAAAAACCTTCCAGAACAAACGCCTCCCAGCACATTCTATGCCCCAAAACGCCCACAACACCACAATCGCTTTTGCTGTTGTACAATCCTCCCATCCTCCCTTTTTCCCAACCATGCTCACCGATCTTCTTCCCCTCGCATCACCATCGACCTAGTTCTTCCCCTTCCCATTCCCCTCCCCGTCATCCTCACCACCGTACTCCACCGGCAAATCCATGCCAACCCTCCTTGCCGTCAGGCGCACTCTTTCCTCCTCGTCCATGCCCATACCGGGGTTATACCGCTCGATGAGCGTCACATAGGTGCGCTGTGCCTTGAGGAAGGCAAGGTACTGCTCGGCCTGGGCGGTTTGGAGGTCTGCTGTCGGGGACTGAGCGGTGGCGGAGGAGAGGGATTGGAAGTTCTCGCGTAGGCGCTGCTGGAGGGGAGGCGCGGGGAGGTAAGGTACGGCCGGGGGGGGAGCTCACGGAGAAGGGAGCGGTAGAGGGAGCGGAGGGTGGTATGTGTGGTGTCGTCATTTTTGGGCTTATAAAGTTCGCGAACTGGAATTGGTGTATAAGGTGAGGGTTGGAGGTTGGTAACCAGCGCGCGTCGTTCGGGGAGCGGAGATGATATCGTCGTGGTGTTGATGGAGCTGATGGAGCTCAAAAACTGAGTGCAGGGATTCCGGGCGCAATTGAAAAGGGCTGCCCTTAACCCTAACCCGTATCGGTTGATGCATCTCCCGGCAGGCAAGAGATAGCCCAATTACTGACATCGGCACAACCCTGAACACGACCCTTGCGACGGACATCACGACAATCCGAACGTCGCTCCTCAACCCTCACCATGGCGGCCCTAGAGAGGATACGAACGGTCTTACCACGGACAATACTGAGCACCCCAACACGACTGCCAACACTAATCTGCCTCTCCACCCGTCGCAACCTCTCTTCCACCTTCTCCACCTCCTCCCCCTCCAAGTACTACCCGCCGCAGCCAAAAAAAACCCCTCTAAGAAGACGAAGCCCAAACCTCCGCCAACCGCCGCCCTCAACCTGCCCTCCACTGACCCGTCGTCCATCTCCTTCCTCCCACCACCCTCCAACGACCCACACCAACGCGCGCTCCCCTCGACGGTCCCGCATACCACCGCACTGCAAACATCCACCGCCATCTTCACCGCGCAGACCCCGCGCTTCCTCTACTCGGCCGCGCGCTTCCATCGACTCCCAGTAAACACCCACACGCCAGAGATCTCCTGCTGGCCGCTCAAATGTCGGCAAGTCGACGCTGATCAACGCGCTCGCGGGCGCGGGCTCGAGCCTCGCGCGCAGGGCGCACGGGCTGCAGGCGCGGGCCAAGGGTCTGGCGATCACGAGCGCCACGGCCGGGTGTACCAAGACGATGAACGCATACGGGTTCGGGGTGCCGAGCAAGGAGCAGCGGATCGAGGCGCTGGAGCGGGTACGGGTGGAGAAGAAGAAGGAGTTGAGTCACGGTGGGAGCGGGAGTAATAGTAGGAGCGGGCGGAGGGAGGCGAGCAAGAAGATGGAGCCGCCGCCGCAGTTTCGGCTGATTATGGTGGATATGCCCGGTATGGGCTGGGATCGGAGGCGGAGTGGGGAGAGAGATTGAGAAGTATCTGAGGGCGAGGCAGGTGCTGAAGGGGGCGGTGCTGTTGATCGATGCCGTGGCGGGCGTCAAAGATGCGGATAGAATGGTGCTGGAGATGCTGAGGGATCGGGATGCGGACGATGGTGGTGCTGACGAGGGCGGACAAGATTGTGCGGGATGTGGTGGTGGAGAGGGCGCAGAGCAGGGTGGACGAGGTGTGTCTGAGTGTGTGGGAGGAGTTGAGGAGGGTGGAGAGGGGGAGCTTGACGTGGCTGGAGGGTGCCGAGAAGGGATGGTCGAATGAGCTTTGGCTGACGTCGGCGGGTGATCCGGACAGGAACGGGGTGGGCATGGGAGTGCTCGGGGCGAGGTGGGCGATATGTAAGATGGCCGGGTTGGTGGAGGATAATAGGGTATTGAAGCTGCCTGGGATAGCAAAACCGGCAGCTCAGAAGATTGTATCGTTTGACGACATCCCATGGGTGTCCGCTACCAAGGCGAAGGCGACAGGGACGGCGTCCTTTTAGAGATGTGGATCGATAGTGTACGATGTATGCATTTGGAAAGATAGATTTGATACCCATACAGTCAAGATCTTTGAATCATTTGCTCGCTATGCTCTATTCTGGATCTACCCCGCTGTCTAACTTTAAGCCAAGTAGATCTTCCTCGCCCGCCTCTTCTTCCTTTGCCGTAGCCTACTTTCCGCCATGGGCACGTGCGGGTCCCGGAACATGAAACCCGGAATGAAGACATCCACCAGATTATCCCAGAATCCCAAATCATAAAGATTCTCGACATCCCTCAACCTCCAAACCGCCTCCCACGCGCCAACGCCCGGAAAACCCGCCTTCTCCCCAGGCGGTCTTCCATCCTCCGTCCTAACCAACACCTGCTCCGTCTCCACCGGCCACCTCGTCCACGCCGGCTCAACCCAGGTCCTTCGCCCTCCCCACCTCCATCCTCCTCTTGAACGCATACCCCTCGTCCATCTCCATCTGCCAATCCGACCACTTCATCGACTCATTCGTCGTCGTCCCACAATAGATCAGCCACATATGGTACCCCAACAGCGCCCACACCAACGGGCTCGTCATGAGCGCCAGCAGCGTCACCGCACCCATCGCCACGCCCCCGCCCTCCTGCATACCCCAGCTCCAGACCACCAGCCACTGGGTAAACGGCATGCCCTCCCGCCGTTGGCGCGCCACGGGAGAAGCGCCCAGTGCGGGAAGCGCAGGCGCATCTTGGAGGTCATCAGGTGCACGCCTAGCACCCCGCCGTACGCCGTCAGGACGGCGGTCGACAACAGCAGCAGGATGAACCAGTGGTGGTTCTTGGCCCCGACGCAGTTATTGATGAAGATGCAGTGGTGGTCGTTGCGGGCAATGCAGCGCTTGCACACGCTGCAGTGCTTTGAGCGCGCGGGCTTGAGCAAGTGGCAGGTCACGCACTCGGCGCCCGGGTGGAAGAGGGTGAAGTCGTAAGGGTAGCGCGCCATCTCGGGGACGTGGTTTTGCGGGCCGATATACCCCGGGTCGGAAAAGGCGGAGAGGTAGAGGAAGAGGTAGGGGAGGATGATGGAGATGGTGCCAGTGAGCTTGGTGAGCGGGGAGAGCTGGGGCCAGGCGGCGGGCAGGTAGAGGTATTCGCCGCCGACGAGGAGGGTGAGGAAGAAGATCTGCGTGGGGGCGTTAGTACATAGAGAGAGTGGGTGAGGTGAGACATAGGGGAGGTCGTACCAGGATGGTCGGGTGCCGGTCGTACAGGATGTAGTTGCCGAAGCGTTTACACGAGGACGTCACCCTGCCGTTGCTCAGGCGCTGGTCGACGCTCACGATGGCATTGGGAAGATGGATCCAGAGCAGCTTGTGCAGCCAGGCGATGGGAGTGTGTCTCTCAAAAGTCAGTCTTCATATCCCAGAGTAAAAGAGATTGACAAGACCAGAATACCTCAATGCTGGTAGGCGGCCGAAGAACGTCACGAAGACCATGAAAGTGATGCCCAACACGACGAGGGCGATGGTGGAAATGACCCCCATTTTGGCGAATTTTGGTGATGTAAACCGGCCAGCAAAAGCATCGCACACCCCGAATTGATGATGAAAAATATTGCCGGCGTTGGGTCGGCTGGGGAGCTGAGGTGAGCTGGCTCCCCTGCTTCTGCTTCTGCTGTTGAGCACAGCACAGTGTGAGACTCGCAGGAAGGGGCTGAGCAGAGAGATGAAGTGAGCAGTTGCGAAGTCTGGCATGCACTTAACCGATAACTACCAAATGTGAACCATGATGCCCCACATTTAACACTTTCATTCACCTCCGTATCTCGCGTAGACGCGCTGCATGCTCCACTCCAACGTCACGAAGAACAGCACACCTTCTTTCAGCAAGCACAGTTCTTTGTGGTGCGGGACACCTCCTGGGTTTGCCCGGTCTCGACCCGCCGATCTGATTTTGACTACCAAGACACGACATTATCGGCTTCATCCTGCACCGTTGCAACCAAAGCTCTTTGCTGCCATCGCAGGCATGTCGCGTTGCCCAAGACGTGTTTTTGGGTTACTGTGTTCGGGTTAGGGTTAGAACCTGACAACTCCCTCCTCGAAAGACACCATGCCTGGCCCTATCGCGCATATTGTGTACCAAGGAGTAAACGGAAAGTATGAGGGGACACTGTTCAACGGCGTCAAGTTTTGGGTGGCACAGCGGGTTCCTTCAAGGCGGGAGCTACTCGAGAAGATCAAGGTATGCATCCCCCTTCTTTCTCATCCTGCCGTCTGACACGCCACGCTGACCTTGATTGCAGGACAATGGAGGAAAAATAGTCGAGTTGGACAAGTTTGGTGACGTTTTTGGTCGCTGACGATCTGAGGAAAAACGTAAAACATGCCCCCCCCAACTCTGTGTCGCGGAAGTACGTCGACGACTGTGTAGCCAAGGGAGAACTGGTCAACATCGAGGACTACCGCATCCATCAGTCCAATGAGCCCCGCCCCGTGGGATCGAACAAGCCGGCGAAGGGCACTAAAGTTCCCTTCACCCGCGGGATGAGCAGATACTTGTCACTTTCGTGCGCGAGAAAGAGAAGGATGGAGAGAGAATCCAGGTAACAAGATCTACCAGGAACTCGAGGAACGGGTCAGGTACCTCGGCCCTGGAATTCTTCTCGCATACCGGCTGACATCTTTCAGTATCCGCACCATACCTGGCAGTCCTGGCGGGACAAATGGGTCAAGGGCCTCTCCCTGCTTCCTGAGCGCCAGTTACCACCTCTCCTTCCGGAACTCCCGCCTTCAGCCTCAGCAACGACCAGCCTACCCGAGCCCACCAGGGCAGCCAATCCCGCGACTGAAGTCACACGAGCAACCGGGCCCGAGCCCGAAATCCCACGAGTATCCAGGTCCGCATCCAGCGCCGTCGCGCCACCAGCTGCCCCGAAGACCAAGGTGCCCTTTACCAAGGAAGACGACAAACTTCTCGTCGGCTATGTCCAGGATCGTGCCCGGCGGGTGAGCGGCCCAACGGCAATAAGATTTATCAAGAACTCGCGGAGCAGGTAAGCTTTGGTTTGTTCATGGGCCTTGGCCTTGCGCTGACTGCCAGTAGTACCCGCACACACAATGCACTC
Source organism: Achaetomiella virescens (assembly GCA_031001845.1). NCBI lineage: Eukaryota > Fungi > Ascomycota > Sordariomycetes > Sordariales > Chaetomiaceae > Achaetomiella > Achaetomiella virescens. The sequence continues at coordinate 31,835 of JARNGD010000128.1, forward strand.
GTGGCGTGAGCGATACGTACGATACCTGAGACCGATGAAGGGAAAATCAGATGCGGAGTTTGAAGTATCGTCCGCGAGATCAGGAATCGCACCGGCAGAGGCCAGGACAAGCGCCTCCCCCCCAGTGGCACAATTACCGAGAGCAGAACCACCAGTTACACGAGCACCGCCAACTGGATCAGCATCACCAGCTGTATCAGCACCTCCGCCTGCAACAGCACCCCCAGCCAGAGGCCCAGCTTCTTTGGCCCGCCTAACGCCACCGCCCAGCACCAGTACCAAGCGTAGTCCCCGGCTGAGCGTGGCTCGCCAAGAGAGTAACAAGCATCAGGACCGGGACAATAGGATGAGGAGGATTAGGGCCGTGAGAGTAATCCAGCGATTTTGGAGAGGCTACAGAGTGCGGCGAGATCTCGAGGGCATCGCGAAGTTCCAGGCTAGAGCCCAGGGCTTCCTGACACGCACCTTCCTCAGCGGCGAGCTTGCGGCGGATGACACGACCTGGTTCTCCAAACTGAGCAGGCTCCTGTCATCAAGGAGGAGTCGCCCGCTGCTGAAGCTCAAGTCCCTGACGAGGCCCACCCAGCCTCCCCGAACGACCCTTTCCGATCCGACAAGCTTCTTGGTACACCCCGCCCTCTCAGCCCACCACCCGCCAACACGCAGCAAGTAAGCCAAAATACACAAAGTCTCACAAAAGAGCAATTCTGGCGCGACTTCAACCAGTACAACGAGCTCGCCGCTGTCAGCCCAGTCCCTTGGATGCAGATTTGCGGGCGCACCATCGATTTCTGGGACCTGTGGCGCCAGGCCACTGAGGAATTGGACAGCCAGTCCCGCGACTGGCAGCAAATATCTGAGAACCTCGATTTGACTGGTTGTTGAGCCGGGTGTGGTGGATGAGGTGAAGGGTGCGTTTGAGAGGTATTTGGCGGATTTTGAGAGGGCTTTGAGGGAGTTTGCGGAGTGGGAGGGGGGAGACGCAGCAGCAAGAGGAGGTATACGATGATGTTGAAGAAGAGGTTGAAAAGGGCGGAGAAGAGGAGGTCTGTGAAGAAGCTGAACTTGGTAACTATGAGGATATTGAAGAGTCAGAGGAAACGAGAGAGAAGGTGGATGAGGCAGAGTCGGATGGAGAAGTGGCGGCTTCTGAACATTCAGGAACCAACTTCGTCTCTTCCCCGCCTGTAGTTGGTTTGAAGCGGCCTAGGAGGTCGTCCGCCCCTTTTTTCTTCGGTTCTGTCAGCAAACGGCCGCGGTACGATCCGAGTAGCGAGATCCCCTACACGCCTGAAACTCGCACTGAGCGAGCTGGCCAGGAGACCGTGAGGTCCAGGGCGACCACTGCTATCCAGGAAACTCCCAGCAGGCATCCACGCCATCAACTCTTGCAGAAGACACTGGATCCTACCGAGTCTGGAACCCAGGATGTCGAATCCGTGTCAGACTTCGAGGGCCCGGACGAGAACGAATACCTCACTCCATCACACCAGATAGCAGCCGAGGCTGAGGCCGTATCGTCCATTGCAGGCCCATCCAAGCTCTCCCTGGGAATCACTTCTTCCGCCAACCGACCTCTTCCGTCCATTGAACGAGAGGTAGATGAAGGCGAGGAAACCGAGTCAAGCGATGGGTTCGAGCCGGTCAGCAAGCTCGTCATTCAGCCCCCAAAATGGCCGAGACCCAGCACCGCAACCCGCTATTCCATTCATCGGACGAGAGACGGACGACGGCGAGGAATCCCAATCGGGTGACGGATTCGAACCAGCCAGCAAGCTGGCCTTTCAACCTCCAAGAAACCCGAAAACACGCCGGACACTTACCGGGTCGTGGTTCACCTCCAAGGATAAGGGCAAGCAACGAGCTACCCCTGTCGTCTTCAACATCTCTCCACCTCCCCAAAGGCCCTCACTAGCAACCGCCAGATCCAGAATACTGCCTTCATCCGCTTCGCGACCACCCGCCTTTGCCGCTAGGAGTACCTCCACCCCACATCCCCCACACCTCCAATCAACCAAACCTTCCGTAGCCGCACCAGCTCCGCTCGACATCACGCCGCTCTTTAAGCACTTCCTCGATCTCTCCTACCCGACCTCTCTCGTCGTACGCGCTGTTAAAGCCACCGCACCGACTCACTCTACCTCCTCTGCGCTAACCCCTGCCACATACTCCAAAACAGCCGCTGTCCTCGACTCGCTTCTCAAAGGCCACGGGATCCCAAATGACCAGAAAGGGGTCTGGACGGAGGAGGACGATAACGTGCTGAGAGCGGCCGGGGGGTATTTGGATTGGCTGATGGGAAAAGGGAGGGCGCCGAGCAGTAGGGATAAGGAGAGGGCGTGTTTTGAGGGGTGAGAGGGAGTGGAGGAGGATGTGGGCGTTGATTGAGAAGCATGGTGGACGGGGGGAGGTGCTTGGACGGTGGAGATTTTTGAGGGATTGGGATCGGTCCTAAAGTCACTGCGTAGTGTATGATGGTATAGCTTTGTCGGGGGAAGGGGAGGTGTGCATGGTGATGTGAGTGGTGGGATGAGAACTCGAAGGGCAATAAGGGCATGGGTGGTGGGAGGTTTGATGTGGTTAAGAAGGTAGAAACCTGTTTGTATTTGGTGTTGGACAATGGTGGAAAAGGAAAAGGGGTGTTTCCCGGAGCCGAGGACAAGGTGTTTATTCATCGTATTTACGTTACTCGCTGTTTTTGGCATCGGTTTGCCATCCACAGATAGGTTGATGCGGAAGCAAGAGAGGGAGCGGGGTAGTGGAACCTGCGGTGATCGAGATGTTATGGCTCAATTGCGCGTAAAGGCATGTGGACCAGCACCGAGAACGCTTCATTCTCCAGCTACCCTGGGTTGTGAGCTTGTGATTTTACTAGGCTCTCTTCACTTCCCCTTCTCTTTGCTTTGTGTGATTCTTTAATTGTTTTCTATCCGTCTTCCACCGCGGCGGGGAGAATGGCTTGAGGAACGTGGTTGATATAGCCTTCTTTACACTAGGTTCCGAGGTCTGTGGTGAACCAACCCTCCGCGAATGCAAGTTGCTATTGGCTTGGCTCCCATTCTCGCGAGGCACAGTGCCTAGAATGAAATCAACGACCTGTCAGCCATGCCGGCAGCTTCTTGTTTCTTGTGGCTGACTGTGCAGTTGCTTACCAACATGAACCAACATGCGGCTTCGCAACGACGGAGTCAAAAGGTGAGTCACGCCCCAAGCTAAACAATGTCCTCCGTACCCTTTCTTTTATGGCTTTTTCTACGGCTCACTGAGTCACATTTTGACTTGTGGTTTCGCGTTGCTTTCCCCTCATCGGTTTTCTTAACCCTTCTTAATATTTATGAACCACACAGCATGGACACTTGACAGGGGAGTTGCTGGTCTGCTCAACGCAGGCCTCTATTGATCATTGAAGTTCTTGTCAAAGACAATATCACTGAGATGAGCATTCACCTTTCCCAAGGCCGAGGGGGTCATTCGATACCGGCGGGAGATTGTATGCATTCCAGACCCAGCTTCGACTGGGGCCTCCGTATGGTACGTAATGGACTCGGATACTCGAACATGGTCAAAGATCCGTCTCGTACTTACAGTGTCTGTGCAGAAACAGGTAGTACATGACCATGCCAACCGTCTCTTGCGAACTTCATTCTGACGACCCCGCTACGCCACATTATGGCTATCTTCTCACATCCACCGAGAGAGGCCATACGCTTCAACGAGGCTGGTATCAAAGAGATTGTTTTGGGACTCCTTCTGATCTCTTTGGAACAACTATCGATCTTCCGCGAACAATCTCTGCTACAACACTACTGGAAGGGTTTCTCCCGGAGGACTCGTTTGGAAACAAAGCACCAACCAGCATCATGCACCGCTTGATTATGGCAAACTGCCAGAGCCTGCTGCGCTTAATGGACTAAGAAATGGGCGGTGTGTGAAAACCCATTACGTACGTCAAACGTCCAACCCCCTTTACTAGTTAACAGCGACCCTAGCCTACCGCCTCTCCACCGTCATCCCCCGCATCTTGCAACTCATGGACAGGGTGATCATAGGTGGATATGAGTTAGGCAAGGGGAATCTGACGCTTGTGAAGGTTATTGGGAAGGGTGAGGAAGGGGATAAGGGAGGCGAGCATTGGGAGGTACTTTTACCGAATAATTAATATGATTGTGTTTCTGGATACTGTGCCACATCCAGAGCTGGTGGGTGGGGCATTGCGAGGGATGTGATTGAAAGGCTTCAGAGGCTAAGGAAGAAAGCTGGATTGGTGCCAACGGATGAGGTGCATATGCGGTGTCAAGTGATTTCGGACCCGGACGGCGCTGGATTCAAGGAAAGTGGTGGCTGAGAGGACGGAGATGTTTGCGAGTGCGCCCAGGAGAGGGCTTGAGGAAATCAGGGAAAGACGAAGGAGGGGTGCTGATTCTGGGGAGGAATAGGTTGTGAGGAATCTGGTTCTGGTTGGGACTGACACTCGTTTGGCGCGCAGGTCTTCAGGGGGGTTGACTTGTCTTGCTCAAGGCCTGACTGAGAAGACGGTTCGTCGAGCCGCCCTCGAAAGGACAAGGTGGTTAATCACCCACTCGCCTTGCTGCAAATTCCATCGTCGTGCGGGTTACCCAACAGAAATGCTCGCAGCTCGGGGGCATCTAGCCAGCGGCATGCGGGAGAAGAAGCCAGCATGCCCAGGAAATTGTCAGCCGCCTGCCCGTGCCATTCGCAAACCAGTTGCCGGAACGCTGACCTTGGTTGCCGGCCATCCTCAGGCAATGTCGAGGATGCCTCAGGCCGCGTTCGAACAGCTGTCGCTGCCAATAATCCAACCGCCGGCCTAAGAGAGCGACATCTGGAGCCAGAACGAGGGGGGTAAGACGACACAATGGGTGTGGATACCTGTTCTGGGCCGTTGCTGTGAAACAAGCACCTGCTGCAACCTGGGGGGAGCTGGGTTGGTTCCTGACGGCTCAGTTGAGATACTCAAGTTGGTCGGTGACAGGGACAGGAAGAGCGCCACGTTGTGGGTTGAATTCCTTTCATTGAGCCCTTGAATGATTGTCAGTGCACACGAGTTATGTTGGGGTGTGGGCCAGACCACTGGCCCTGCCCCACTTCCAGACAGCCCTCTTGTTGCAAGAGCAACCTTCTGTGGGAGCGACCTTCCACACTTGCAGACCGCCCCTGCCTGCCTTTGTTGCCAGCAATGGCTATTAAGTAGCCATTGCGCCCATCTTCCACTTCTTCAACAACTTCAACCAACAACTCAATACACAGATCCTCAATTTTCCCTACACTTGGAGCCCAATCCACCGTAACACCTCTCTTGCCTGCCTGCCCACGACTACTCCTCCACCATAGCAACCAATATCACCAAGTCTGCCCAGCGCTGTAGCCCACACAAGTTATGAGTGCATGGCGACAATGGGTCCTTTCACCAGGCGCCTTCTCAGTTCTGACCCACAAACCCCCAGTTCATGCATGAGACCTGCCATCTTCGTCCCGTGGAACCTCTTCGTTTCAGCCCTACAGTGCCCTCCTCACCGGGTGTATAGCTTTTGTGTGCCGGTCTCCAACTCTGCCTTGTCGTCAAACTCCGATTCCTTCTGGTTCTTCCGACTTCGCCTTCCCAAAATCATCGCTTGTTCTCGATGCGGTTCCCTCACCCCAAGTGCCATGTGAACGACTCCATCGAGGTCGTTAGCGACAACTCCTGGCTGATGGGCAGGAAGCTTCTGCTCTCTCTTCAGTCTTCGGCCTCGGATGCTCAGCCGTCATGGAGCGATGGTAAAGAAGGCTTCTTCGTCCTGTGTGACGCCCCGCGCCCCCTCTCGGACATACAGTCACATCGCGTAACTCTCCGGTGCTACCAAGAGGGTACACCGCGGGAGACCAAGCTGCAGTTTGGCGAGCGGGGGAGACCTTCATCAAGGTCTACGACATGATCGAGCACCCGCACATTACCATCGAGCACGTTACGCTTGAGTTCGTGCGCAGCAAAAAGCCGCTTGACTTTGAAGTCCCCGACGTCCTCTACTACGGCGAGTGGAGTTAGCGGTACTTGGTACTTAACCGTGTACCCGGCCAGATGCTCGCAGAAGCTTGGCCGTCCATGGATGAGGAGTTGCGACAGCATTACATCGACCGTGTCGCAGAAATTTACGCAACCATGGCGGAGTGGAAGGGCGGGGAAACGGTCTGCGGTGTAGACGGGAGTCAGGTCAGGGAGCTATACCTGACGAATGACTCACTAGAGCTGGGGCATCTCCGCCGGAGGTGCATCGATATGGGCATGGACGTTTCGAACCTGGTGTTCTGTCATTGCGATCTTGGCCAATGAATGTCATTGTCCAGCCTGCCACTCGCGGCATGGGGACCATCGACTGGGAATTCTGTGGCTATCTCCCTAGGGAGTGGATCAGAACCAAGTTCCACCTCTCTTATGGGATGAGTTTTCCGAATGTTGAGAATGAGCAAGAGAAGACGGAGTGGCGGCATTCTGTTGCATGGAATTTGAGGAGCATGGGTTTTACTGAGGTTCTGCTGATTGGCAGGCAGTTCCCTGAATTTGTTCACCTATGGGTTTGGCATTAATTAGGTACTTAGGAGAGGAGCTGTGGATAACCACAAAACTTCAGAAAATTGTCTGAGATATTGTGTTGAACCTAGATCATCCTACCTGCTTGCTGTATTAGGACCAATACTATGTGATGCCTTCAATGCTTATCAACTGTAATGGTTGGGAAAAGGTAGGCTGCAAACATAGTGCTGCAGTCAACGGAGAGAATAAGATCTTGAGCCTTGGCATCAACACTTTCAGCTGTCAGTTTTCCTCGATGGTGGTGTCGAGGATCAAAACTAAAATGGATGCAGATTCCGGGTAATCCAGGATGCGGAAACTCCGCTGATAGCTAGAGGCGGCTTCCGAGCGCTGACAAACTAACCTCAGTTGTCATCCAGTACAAAAAATGAACGCCCTAACCATGCAGTTTATCAGTATTGTCTACCTGTACTGTCACTGCTCCATGATGATCATCTCATCACCTAAGCTTCCCAGCCCCGTTGACAGGCCCTCCAGTCCCATATAGCTGAATTACCCGTCTCATTCCGCAAGATCCGAGTCCAGTGGTGTACTCCATGGCAGAGCCGACGAGCCCATCCTAGGGATAACCTAAATCCCCACCAACAGAACGTCAGCCTCCACTCCTACCCAAACATTACTCATCCGACCCCCCAACCTTTACCACCAGTGTCAGTACATACCGCTGTACGAATTGGGCCCCGTCCGAAATACCCGCGCTTCATCGTACACGTCCCCCGGCACCTCCACGGGGCGCAGGCCGCGCGTGACCATGTACAGCGACAAGCCGCCGGTGTGGAGGTTGAGGCCGACCGCATTGGAGGCGCACATGGTGTTGCACCTGTGGCGCGCGGGCTTCTCGACGGCCGTGTTGACGTAGCCGAGCACCAGGACGCGGGTACAGATGCCGCCCAGCTTGTAGACGAGGCAGGCGTCGATGGGCTCGGTTCCCAGGGCGCAGAGGAGTTGTGGTAACGCATTATCTTTTTGCGGCACATTTTGAGGTAGGGTGGAAGGGAGGGTGGCGAACATGGGGCTGCTTGAGGATGGTGCTGCTTGGAGGGTGGATATTGGAAGGATGATAGTGTTTGTCAAAGCTCGTGTGGTGCGAGATGCTGCTGACTGTGGGAAGCAACTAAGCCAAATGTTGGAGGCATTGAATGAGGAGATAAATATTCAAGTGAACATTTTCAAAGTGGTATTTTGTTTTATTCTTTGGCAGCTAATCATTGTGTGCCAGCCCGCGGCTGTGTTGTGAAGATCTCGAGCCGCGATGTGCGGCTGGTGTCTGAGAGGGATTGGGAAGTGTGACACGGCCGGGGAGCACTTCCTCTGGCGGGTAAGAGTTTTCTTCTGACTTGCTACAGGAAGTTAATTGGGGCATAAACAAGCATTGATCTATTCACCCGCTTTGTTTTGATGCATAGAAGACATCCATCGAACCCCAGATCGGCACAGCAACAACAAGGAACATCTTCTCAGAAGAACCACTTACGCATGTCGAGACAAGTTGCCGTCGTTGTAGATTGGAGAGCCCGCTTCCCATCAGTAATGAGCTGATGCTTTATCTGCTCTTTTCATGCATATAATGCCTTTGCAACTGATTAGCGGCTTGTAAGTTGGTTCGAGCCTCCAGAAATGCATACGTGTCTAGGGTGACTTAAAAGGCAGCATGATAAACACCGGTTTGTTGGAAGAATTCACCGGGGGGTTGGTGGATGGTAGTCAAAGGCAGGAGTGGTGATAACCCGTTCGGCGTTACAGAGGTTTGCTTTGGGTGCTATTAGATATGGGATCACTGGTTGAGAGTGGCCCAATGATGCTGCTAGATCCCCATGCGCAACTTCAGCATGCAATCAGAATTGAACGGAAAGTGAAGAGGACTACAAGCCCTAAAGCTACCAAAAGACTGCCAGGGGTTATTGATGTCTTTATAAATTCGGGCTCACCTTGACTATGGATTGCTGGATAATGTCTTTAAACTCGAATGTCACTAGTCTGTGGATATGAGCAGTTTACCTCGGCTCTTAGCGTCGACCTGCTCTACATGGCTGATGGAGACTGGCTCGCTGGCAACCAAACTCCTTGCCGAGATCAATCTTAAGAGTGTCACGCAATTCTAGACGCTGACTGGCAGCACACTACTAGGGTTGAGGACAAGGCAACGAGAAACAAGAGCCGACGAACTATACAAGAAGACCAACACTAATCAAGACTCACGCAAGAGCAAGACAATAACTTATACCGTCGACACCATCCTCCGGCAGCTTCCACGCAAGCGCATGTGCGGTTGCACCCCGCGTGCCGAGCGTCTCGAATTCCGGGTCGTCCTCCTTGACGAAATGGCCCTCGCGGCTGCTGTCATAGTAGTCTGTGTCGCCGGCGCAGGTCGTCCAGGCGCCGGCAAGGTCCATCAGGTCAGCGACCTCGTCGGCGGTGGGCAGAGGTGAGAGCCACATGTTGCAAACGGTTGCCCGAGGGTCCTTGGGGCGAGGCATTTTGAAAAGTGCGACTTTTGTGCTATATTTGAGCGCCGCGGGTATTAGCGAGAACGGTGGCCGACGGCGTCGGGGGTTGGGGGCAGGCGCGCTGGAAGAGCACTCACATGCAGAGTCCGGTGCGGAGCAAAGGGCTTCGCACCTTTTATTGCCGAATGCTGATCGCAGTGAGTGTTACAGCGAGGGGTGGCCACGGGGCATGGGGACCGGTCGACGTGGCGGAATCGTATGGCGGAGCAACGGCGACGATGGCGGAGATGTCGTCTTCGTGGCGATGAAAGCGATGTTCAGAATTTAGTGATCAATGTGAATATCAAGAGAAGGAAGACAATTGTGGATTGGAAAGCGTCTGAAGGAAAAGGGCGAGGGAGGTGTGAATACGTAAGATATAAGAGCTTAGGCCAACTGCTTTCCTCGCTGCTGATGACAACGGCGAAGGCTCGAAACCGCCTTACTCTGCACTTGGACCGCAATACCCTCACATTGCGTGCATCCTATGTGTGATTCTGCGGATTATCCGAGGATGGGCATGGTGTAGTGCTCAAGGTTTCCGCATGCGTCAAGCACCTCCATGATTTCAGGACCGGTTGCAGCGATAATGGTGGGAGTGTGGGTTGACGGGACCGAAACTTATCGTCTGGACTTGGGAGCCTGTTATAGGCAAGTTTCTATCGCGGGAAGAACAAAACAGATGCAGCTGCTCCCCCTCCCCCCAACCAAAAAAAAAAAAAAAAAAAAAAAAAAAAAAAAAAAATATTCTTTCAGTCCCACCCAGCATCGCGACCTTCTAGTCCTTCAACAGCCCCTCATCCACACATTCTTCCCTATCCATTCGCAGCAGCGACCTCGAACTCTTATGGACGAGCAGTCGGCTACCATACACTTTACCTGTAACACCAAAGCGTCTCTGCGGCAGGATGCCATGTTCCGGGCCTCCGAAAGCAGCGCTGGGCGTGGAGCGAATCGCTCAGAAGAAGTGCCCAGTAATTACAGGTCAACTTCGGTTCCCAACTCCCTTGGTCTGCACGACTCCAATCTGCGCCAAACAGTGCGTGATGTCAAGCGACATCCAAGATGAGCGACAGCAAACAAACTCGTCGCGCAAGTCGCCTCGAGTTTCGGCGGCCGTTGGCTTGCTCGCCTTTGTCTTCCTGTCCACCATAATAGCTTCAACGCGCTGCGACCTCATCGAGAATGACACTGCCGTGGGGTTTCATCTTGGGCAAATCATACGGGTGAGAGAGCCGGACGGTTTCTGCCTTCCAATGCTCCGCTAGGCCAAAGCTGACGAGCACCACGAGAACTTCTGCCGCCCACTTCACAAACGGCACCTTGGTGAACCTGGCGAAGGTGTATGCAGGCCCCGAATACACGGCCCTCATGCAGCGTATGGTCGGCGCGCCCGCGACTCCGCCCGGCGCAGCCGCCTTCACCGGGTTGGGTATTGGCTGAGTTTGTGTGTGGCGCTTGCTCAGACGCGTTCTCGGCCTTCCCCCCACTGACGAGTCCGCTGTCCTCGCCGGCTGGTGGCCGCGCTGAAGGCCGAGTCGGAGGCTGCCTTGGGGAGCCCCATCACCATAGTCTCCGTCACGGCTCCGTGGGTGGCTGCTTGGGAAGATGACATCCCTGTCGACAGCGTCGTCAACGACGCCCTCACGTCTGCCGGCCTAGAGCCCTGGACGTGGGAGTCCACCTGGCCCATCTATCTTGGTGAGACAAATGCTGTGCTCGCCGCCAATGGACGCCGGCACTGCCGGAAACGGTGGTGCGTGTCCTGGAGGGCTCCGATCTATGGCCCAATATCACGTACCTCATCAGGTCAGTACTCCTTGGTGTACTGACTGTCCTTCTCAGGCAATCCCGCAAACGATAGCTGATGTATTGTGTCGCAGCTTTACGAACCAGTCGCTGTATACGTCCTTCCAGCCCACCGAATGTTTCTTTTTTAGCGCGTGGGCCAACCGTCTCGCGTCCATCGACACGAATTACGGCTTGCATAAGCTCGACGAGGCGGCTACGCCAGCGCTGTTCTGGGATGCCCTGCGAATCCACCTGCTTGCTCGCGTGGCAGAATTCACCAAGACACGAAGTTATACGTATGCGGCCCTGACAGTTTTTGACAGCAGGTGAGGCTGCTGACCACCCCGACTTCTTGGACGTCGTCCGAGACGTCGCCAAGGAAATCCCTCGAGTCCGTAGCGACCACGGCGCCACAAGGAAGCACGAGGCAGAGGTCGTCCGTCTCGGACGATCCTACATATGCTGCGGCACACGGAAGTGCCTTCTGGCTGCGTACGAGGATGGATTGGTCTTATTGCGAAGGGGTTGACGACGACGACGAGACTGTGTCGCAAGACAACCTGGACCGTGGTAGCCACACTGAGTTGTAATGACGTAGAAAATATTGAAGCAGAGTATTGGACGAACATCTCCTCAACCGGAGGTGAGCCCTTTGAACGGCACCACCGAATGGTTCCAGAATGAGGGCGACAGTGTCAGGACGTTCTACACCCACGTCTCACATCCCATCCAGCTCGCTTTCCAAACACATGGTGCACCATTCATGATCCAACGGTCGGACCTCTTGGCCCCGCCAATGTTGCGCAGACCATGACTTCGTTTGGGGATGTGAAGAACGCTGCCTTGTGATAGGGGAGTTCAGAAGGTATGGGATAATTGATGTCACACAATGGACAGGACAGCATCCAGCAAAAGGCACCCGTCCTGGCTAGGAAAGGAGCTGAGAGGGTAAGCGTTATAGCCAAACATAAGTCGCAGTGAAGACACTTGTCGACGATGTAATGTCCTTTCCATTGAGAGGTGTCTGCTTCAGAAACTCTCCTCCGTTTTCTCTCTGGAAATCGTCCACGGCCTCAGGGATGAGAGGTGCAGCGCATCGCGGCGGAAAGCAGCGAATTCGTGGCCGAGAGGGCGCTGGCGTCTCAGAAGCTCGGCATGTTTGGAGAGTGGCATGGAGTCAGATCGGCTCAAGATGCATAGTGTTGGATGGAATCAACAGTTAGAGGGGTAGCGAAATAGAGCGATTGAGCTGTCATTCTAATTTGAGCAGTGGAAGCGCTGCAGTGCGCGCGACAACAACGAATTGAGTGGGGCAATAGTGATGATGGTATTGTCTGAATCAACTGTGGTGGTGGGCCTGATGCCCTGGGAAAAATCTCCACAATGTCAAAACCCTCTCGAGGCGACCTGCGCGGCCGGGCCAGCTCCGCCAACTGAACATGTTGAGCAACCACTTCAGGGCTGGCCTACTCCTTCGTATGTAAGCTGCCTAGCCGTTCCCAGCAGGATCAGCCCCGGACCGCCACTATTGGAAAATGTGGCTCAACAGGGCCCTCAAATTCCACAGTTCACCGCAGTCGCGCTCCTCCACCGGCACACCCAGCATGGTTACCCCCGCCACAAGCCGCAATATGCCCCCGCGTGGCACTTTTGGGCTTGTTCTGGGATACTGCGTAGGTGGGCCTGAGATCCATGCTGGGATTGACGGAGTGCGAGTGGTTGAGGGTCGGAGAGGTCGATGTGCGCATTCGGGGGTTGTCTCCAGCCCCGCCCAGCTCACTGTTGGGCTGAGGTCCGGCTGCAGGCGCCACGGTGATAGTGCTGTCACCACGTGAGATGAGTGCGGGTCGATTGGAGAGACGGGTTTGAGCTGCATGCAATGAGGATGGGGAGGGATAAAGCTGGAGTACGGCCCCCGAGGGACGGAGCGTTGCGGCTCGGGGCGCTTCCTTGTTTTCCGAGCTCTCTCAACCTGCTGCCGTATTGGTGGAAGTAGAAGCACATTGCCCTCTCTCAGGTCCGTTACTGAACCTAAATCCAACAGCGCAACAGGGCGTTCTGAGCCCAAAACAACATCAGCAAAATGCGTCTCGCCGAGCTCTCCACCCGCGCCCTCCTCAGCGGTCTAGCCCTGAACCACCTCGAGATCATCCCCGAGACGTCGCCCAACCGGCCGGCCTCCTCGTCCGCCAGTCCGGCTGCCGCACCGGCGAGGTGGTCTGCGACAGCGGCTGCATGCCAGTAGGGAGCACCTGTTGCACAGGGTGCGTATCCTCTACAGAGCACAATCGCTCCTTGTCCAGAAAAGAACTTTTTGCTAACCGCTCCCCAGCCGCAACTCCTACTGTGAAGCAGGCCGCTACTGCGTGTCCACCGGCGGGTGCTGCCCCGTACGGCCCCTCTCCCCCTTCCCTTTCGCCACTTTTACAAGCTGAGCCGTCCTCCAACTTCTAACCCTGACCACCCCAGAACGGCAAAACCTGCTCCGGCTCCCCGGCTCCTGTGGCCCGGGAGAAACCATCTGCAACACGGGCTGCATGCCCGCAACGGCGTGTGTTGTCCCGGCGGCGGTTACTGCGAGCCAGGCACGGTCTGCACCTCCGACAACAAGTGCCGCGCTGGCTCGGGGGGCGGCGGTGGCAGTGGTGGCGGTGGTGGAGGGGGCGGAGGAGGCGGGTGCACCGGCGGCAAGGTGCTCTGCGACTCAAACTATTGCATGCCGTCGGGGGGCGTGTGCTGTAATACGGGGCTGGGCAAGTATTGCGAGGTGAGTCGACGGTTTCGTCATTTCCGTTCTTGCTGAGAGTGGTGGTTGATGTCCGCGCAGTCGGGCTACTACTGTGTCCGGCGGCTGCTGCCCGAACGGCAAAACCTGCACGGCTCCGGCGGCGGTGGCAGCGGTTCAGGCGGAGGAGGTGGTAGCGGGGGCGGCAGTGGATGCACCGGCGGCAAGGTGCTCTGTGACTCGAACTACTGCATGCCGTCTGGGGGACAGTGCTGCAATACCGGGCTAGGGAAATATTGCGAGGTAAGTCTTGCTGTTTCCCGTGCCCTTCAATCACGTTTGGGCAACTGACATGTGAGATCCTGACAGGCCGGCACTTACTGCGTCGCCGGCGGGTGCTGCCGAACGGCAAGACTTGCACCGGTTCTGGTGGTGGTTCCGGCGATGGTGGCTCCGGCGGTGGCGGTTCTGGCGGCGGCGGCGGCGGCGGCGGCGGCGGCGGCGGCGCAACGACAACCACTGCGGCGGAGCCCCAGCCCAGCACCGCGCGCGTCGTGGCGTTCCGGCCACAACCCGTGCTATCTCGAGCTCGAGCGAAGGCGACAACTTGTTCTCGGCTGCGAAGACGGATGATAATACTCAGCCGACTGAAACAGCTGAGTCGGAGACGAGCACGACTACTACGGCGGCGAGGTTCACCCAGGGCGGAGCTACTGGTAGAGGTGGTGCCACTCCTGGTGGAGCTTCGGGTGTGTCGGTACCAGGGTGCTTGTTGTTGGTTGTTGCGATGGTGACGGCAATGTTGGTCTAAAGCGAAGGCGAAGGGGAGGGAGCCGGTTAATGATGGGATGGGTAATGATAATGCTTGGATAGCTTGACCGGATCATATGAATGGACTAACTATGGTAATGAGAGGATATGAGATACACAAGGGCTAAGTTGTTTCAGTTTTGGGAGTGGCGCGGCCACGGGGGCGAAGAAAAGGGTGTGGGTGCCGATGCTCGTAATAAGCCATAAAGAGCTGACAGTACCGGGATCAAATGCATCTCATATACTGACGCGTGCGCAACAGTCAAGCTTACTAGGTGCAATATTTGGCCGCTCAATGGAGGACCCGAGGATCAAGCTTCTACAGCCTTTTTCTGATGCAGAGGAATGTGTGTCTGAACCCAGTTGGCCGTCCGATTGACTGTGCAATTGGGACCCTGGTTCTTACCCGCCACACTTGTCAATACAAATACCATCATGTCAGACACGTAAGCCCTCCTGCCTTTATGTTCCCGCTGCGACTCCGCCCGATTGCTAACCAATGACCACATGTTAGTACTGTACTAATATGTGGAGCGGCTTTGTGTGGAGCAGTCAATGCACCCTCCAGCAGTCTCACGGGAAGCTCGAAAGAAACGAGATTCGCAACCCATGCCGCCTCAGCAGTTGTTCAAACACCTGGAAGCCAACAGACAGGGGGCGGCTACCATGGCTCATTATCAGAGCAAGCAGCCGAGGACAGCCCAGGCCGCGGGAAAGATGGCTGCGACTGCTGTCCTGAAGCAGACGGGCTATATTGGGCCACCCCTGAGCCGGAAGAAGAATACCCAGCGTTGAACTGGAATTTGCCAGAACATGCTGTAGATGCATGAGGAAGGGCGGCGGTCGAACAGGTTATTCTGGTTCAAGTGGTGGGAGAAACAGTGTGTGGTGGGAAACTCGAGACATGTATGGTACATACTATTTGTATGGATTTCCTGGATAACTCAGGCAAGGTAGCAGCAGCCTAACGCTGCCTGAGTCGCACCCTTTTATTCCCTTCAGCTACTCGTCTGCTCGTCATCATATCTCAGTCCAACTTTCTCACCTCCTTCCTCCACAACC
This sequence comes from Achaetomiella virescens, assembly GCA_031001845.1. Lineage (NCBI taxonomy): Eukaryota > Fungi > Ascomycota > Sordariomycetes > Sordariales > Chaetomiaceae > Achaetomiella > Achaetomiella virescens. Next base: position 47,301 of record JARNGD010000128.1, read on the forward strand.
CATCCATCCTCTCTACCTGCTGAGACGTCTTCTCCATCTCCTGAGCCTCCTTCAGCTGCTTCGTGTCCTGACATAGCCGACACTGCTGTTGCGCTTGCACGGCGAGGTGGTCAGGCGGGAGCGTCTCACATGTAGTGGTTACCCCCTCAGCGCAGACGCCCCATCCATGTAACTTGCCCTGTTCACAGGGCTCTCTGATGGGCTCGACAGTGAGGAGCGCCATGCAGCCGCGTATGCCGCAGTAGAAACGGCGATAGGTGGTTTCGCTGCACATGCGATATGTCCTTAATTGGAGGCGGGTTTCAGTAATGGCTGTTGAGCTTATTGTGGTCTGTAAGCTGCCCCAGATGTTGCAGTAGATAAGCAATAATACTACCTTTGCAAGACTGCCGCCAACTTTGAATTCTGTGTCAAGTCTGAGTGCACTTGGAGGAGGGCAAAGTAGGAGGCGGGGGTGGATTGAACATCTTGACCCTTTTATGTTCAGCCACCCACTCTGAAGGGCTTCTGAGGATCTTAGATCAAGGAGTACTTGCACAGCAATGGCCATGACGTGTTCCTGTCACTCCTCCGCTCATTGTCATCTGGAATACCACCAGACTCAGGATGCCCGTAGAGCACTTCCAGACTATGCCCTCCCCTAGCTAAGCTTGGATGCCCTTCCACCCAGCTCCATCGACAGTATCCTGCTCAAGGATACAGAAGACAGAGTTGATGCCTCCCACCTGCCAACTCTAGGTCTCGAACAGGCGGGGGTTGCCTGACGCAGGTGTAAGCAGCTCGTCCCATCCGTTTCGCACCCTCGCCTGCGAACAACTGCCAGAAGCACCACCCGCAGCATCACATGCAGCCCTTGATAAGCATGCCTTCGAAGTTCGGCTGTCAACAAACCCCCCCAATAATCCTACTAGTAAAGTAGTCGAGCGGCATTGGGGTCGGGTAGCGAACCCCACACGCATTAATCGAAGTAGGCCCTGAATTCGAGTTCCCTGGCGAAGTAAAACCTTTAAACAAGCTTTCGTAACGGCTACCTCTCCTCGACCGGCGTGGGAAGAAGTTCAGTCGGTGAGCCTTTTGCATCTCGCTTCTTTGTGTTTCCTGCTCTTTCCTTACAACCTTACAGATATCTTCATCATCACTTTCTTTCTGCACTCCATTCGATCTCGCTTCTTCGTTACTGATGCCTTCCTCACGAAAGCCTCACGCTGATCTTCCGGTCCCCCAATATCAACAAATTCTGTTTTCTGTCCTCTTTCTACCAGGCTAGGACCCCCCGTGTCACTCCCAGTATCCGCTATTGTCAGTGTTACTACCCCAAGTACAACTCAACCACCCTGGCGCTTGTCCAGGTCAGCACCCGTTGTTAGACTTCGTACCTGCAACAGGGGCAAAGAATTCCAACACGTAGTTGTGTTACCAGCATCCCAGCCCTTCCCTTTTGGCCTTGCTGATCTGAAAAGAGATGTTGCAAGCTCAAGTATGGATTTTGGCCTTCATGATCCTGGTAGTTCTAGGCTGTATATTCAGAATCACATTACAAGGTGCATAGCTGCAAAGTATGATTAAGAGGATATTCGTTCCAAGTATACAACCATCGTCTTAGAGAGAATGGGAGTGCCTTGTTGGGCTCTCTAAGACTTTCTCTACACGCGTTCCTTCGTGGGGGCTCATGGGACAAGCATATCAAAGAAGACACCTTGAAGGAGTCAACAGCGGAACATGGGGGTTGTTTGTGAGACATCTTGCATGTCGGACAGGTCGCCTGTTCAAGGCCTCATCAAGAACTCTGCGGATTTTCAGTTTGAAGGGGGTCGGAACGCTTCTTCCTGACCCACAAGCTCCTTCCCCTAATCCTCATCTGCCTGACATTGAGGTTAATCCTCTTGTTCCGCATCCACCCCTTCCATTCCTCATACCTTCCCTCTTCCGCTGGCCAATCCACCAAGTAATCCGGACATGTGCCCTTCAACACCTTGGGCACACCATGCCACGCAAACCGTGACTCCTTCGTCATGTAGATCGCATCCCCGGACCTCAACCTCAACAACAAATACTCTTTCTTCCCCTTCCCGTCTCCTTCCCTCCCCCAGCCCTCTTAGGCTCGTCACCCTCGTTGCGCGCGATCATGAACAACGCCTCGCACCCCAAACTCAAGCTCACCAATCCCTTGTCCGTCTCCTCCGACACATCGCGATGCATCATCATGGTGTCGCCGGGCGTGTAAAAGTTGACAATCGCGGCCTGGGCGAGCGTCTGGGGAGAGCGTCTCCAAAAATGCCGCCACGTCCGGTGGAAACGCCGGCGGGGCCTCCCCTTCGGGATACACCCGGTTCGTCCAGTCGTATTGCCCACCGAGGGTCACCCAATGCAGCTTGCGCTCCAGGACTTGTTTGATGGTTAGGGGCTTGTGGATGGCGGGGTCTTTGGGGGTGAAGGAAATTGGGGAGGTGGGGGGGTAGGAGAAGAAGGACGTGTCACTGTTGGAGGAGGGGTAGGGGAGGTTAAAGTGCAGGTGGAGGTTGGTTTGATGGATTGGGTTGCTGAGGTCGCGGTGGATGAGATGTTTGAGGAGGATCTTTTGGACCTCGGGAGGGACGAGGGAGGGGACGATGAGGAGGCCTGGGAGATCTCAGTTGAGGTATTCTTCGTGTGTCGTTGGTGGGTCCAACCTACCTGGAAGCAGAGGGTGGTAGTATATCGGGGCGTCTTTGGTGGCTTGACACCCAGGGGCAAGTTCAGAGCAGATGTGTTGGAATGAACGGTTGAGCATGTCGACCGGAATGGTGCCCGCGATGCAGAATTCCGCTGCACTTTCCGGATCCTGCAGATCGTCGACATCCTTCCCACTGAGCAAATCTTTCGCTTCGGCCCGTGAAAACCCCTTCCACTTGGCCCTGAGCTCGTCCGAGGGCTGCTCATGCGCATCGAGATGTTTGATGTCTACAGTCATTTTGAGTATCCGCCGACTCTGGAATGGTTTCCTAGGGGACTATAAATATGGGACAAGAACGGAAAAGTATAAGGTCGTGTGCAAGCGCCGCTTACTAAGTTGCAGTTAAGAGTCAAGATCGTTGTCCTTGCATTGGCTGTCACACTCAATTCCAAACTTCAAATCTTGATCCGTGGGGTTGAGTACCCCTCCTTGCCCCTTGCCAGCCGCAGGGCCGCCTGTGGAAGGCCGCGGGTCCATCAGTCACGCGGGGCTGGTGGGGCGTCAAGTTCCCGACGCGCTCCGCGCGTCGCCCAAGTGACCAGCAACCACTGTCCATTTGTTGACCAAGCGCGGAAATTTGACTGCTGCACCCCAACCTCAACCTGCGCCCACGACCGATTTGAGCCTCGAGCGACCCTACGACTGCGCGAACGTAAGTGCCTTTCCATGACTCGGCGCACCTGACGACTTTTCCTGCTCTCTCTTAAGTTTTCTTTCGATCCCTTGGTTCTGCGCTGTTTGTTTTGTCCCTGGCACCAGGTCGCCCCTCGTTCTCCAACGTCGCCAACTCGGCCCCCACCACACCGCGCTCCCTTTCTGGCACAACGACAAACGACATTCCCGCACCCGCCCCACCCTGTTTCGAGGCTGCATCCAGGCGACCTACCAGACAGACCAGACCAGTTTTCGGAGGATCACTGTAACCGATAGCAACCATGGAGAACTATCAGAAACTTGAGAAGATCGGCGAGGGTATGTTGTCTTGTTCCTCCTCGTTCGGTGGTCCTTTGTTCCAGGTGCTGACTTCCTGACCCCTGCCAGGTACCTATGGTGTCGTCTACAAGGCCCGCGACCTCAATAATGGCGGTCGCATCGTCGCCCTAAAGAAGATCCGCCTAGAGGCCGAGGACGAAGGCGTCCCGTCGACCGCCATCCGCGAGATTTCGCTGCTCAAGGAGATGCGCGACCCGAACATTGTGCGCCTGCTGAACATCGTCCATGCCGACGGCCACAAGCTCTACCTCGTTTTCGAATTCCTCGACCTCGACCTGAAGAAGTACATGGAGGCGCTACCCGTCAGCGATGGAGGCAGGGGGAAGGCGCTTCCCGAAGGCACTGGCGCCGAGCTGCACCGCCTGGGTCTCGGGGACGCCATCATCAAGAAGTTTATGAGCCAGCTCTGCGAGGGTGTGCGCTACTGCCATAGCCACCGTGTTCTGCACCGCGACCTCAAGCCGCAGAACTTGCTCATCGACCGTGAGGGCAACCTGAAGCTCGCCGATTTCGGTCTTGCCCGCGCCTTCGGTGTTCCGCTCCGCACCTACACCCATGAGGTCGTCACCCTCTGGTACCGCGCCCCCGAGATTCTGCTTGGCGGACGCCAGTACTCGACTGGTGTGGACATGTGGTCGGTGGGATGCATCTTCGCCGAGATGTGCACGCGTAAGCCGCTATTCCCGGGTGACTCTGAGATTGACGAGATCTTCAAGATCTTCCGGTACGTTATAGTCCCAGAAACTCTGTCCAGCTGAAACTAACGCTTCCACTCCAGCCTGCTCGGAACCCCGACCGAAGACATCTGGCCCGGCGTGACCAGCTACCCCGATTTCAAGGCGTCCTTCCCCAAGTGGGTGCGCGATCCCTCTGTTCCCCTCGTCGCCAATCTCGACGAGACCGGTCTGGACCTCCTAGAGATGATGCTCGTCTACGACCCTGCCGGCCGCATCTCGGCCAAGCAGGCCTGCAACCACCCGTACTTCGAGGACTACTCGCGGCCGCAGTACCATGGCAGCAGCTACCGCTAGGGAGAGGGGCTGCCGCGCATGGAAACCACCGCTAAGGCGGTCCATCCTGCTGCCCCGGCGGCGCATGCTGCCTGGCCCCGTCATGGGTAATGCCTAGAGGCGAGGTGGGCCATCGGGCGACGTGTGTCCCCGGCCAACTCCGCCACTGGGCGCCTGAAGCATACAATACCGTCTTGCGTTCAGGATACTTGTCGACTATTATGGATTGCATCCCGCATGTAGCTTGTACATCTCGACAGCTCTTTATTGACGGAACGGGGAAGTAGTATCATAAGCGTGGATGGGCGTGGAAGGGTATGGTTTTTCCGGGACGGAATCGGAGAGGAAGAGCGGGCAGCTGTCGTTTTGGGCGGAGAACCTCGCTTGCACAGTGGTTGCTCGGGCCATGCCGTCCTGATGTTGCAGTATGTGGGACGACTGCTGTCAACATGTCAGTCGAGTGGCCTTGTTTTCCTTTGTCAGGGCACGCTTAATGTATGAAGTAGGGAGGGGGTCTTGCCCGGGCAACGAACACGAATGACATGAAAATTCTCTGAGGTGATTGATGCCTGAATTGGAAAGTTCTACGGCCACGATGGCAGTGTTGTATCTACTTCCGCTTCTCACCATCATCCGACTCCAAACGTTTTCTGAGAACTCGTACTCCCTTCATGAGCCATATCATGCTCGCTCGGGTGGCCAATGATTTACCGCTGCGAGCTTTACTTCGCGTCCTCTGGTGCCTCTGAAGTTGCAGGTCATGGATGCAGCCTGTCAGGAGTTGGTGCTGCTCATTTTCAGTCCCGTTTCGATATCTGAACTCGCCAGGTTTCATTCGAAGTCTATCTGCTTATTTGGATCTGAACCGGGCGATCTCGACCAGTCTTTTTCCTGCCCCACGATCCGGCCTCACAAGACACTGCCGCCCGACCTGCGGTTACAGACCGTTGAGTTGGGATGCGTCATATCTTGCAGCCGGTCATCTCGAGAGACTCGCATCTGCCAAATGCCAGAACCAAACAGGACAGACAAACAGGCCAAGCCCGAACATTATTTTACACTCGGAGCGCCAAGAAGGCTGAAGCTGCATGGGCGGGTCCCTTCTATTTTGGTACCACCTAGCCGAATAGAAGCACATCTAGGGAGGAGAACCAGGAGATGATCATTCACGCCAACAAACCTCGACTCTCTAGCCTTCCGCCAGCCAGAGGCTTTTCATCCGCCATCTTCACCCCTGCTGAGCAATTCATTGGTCCAAACAGCCGCGACCGCAGCAGCATCCCTTGTCCTGAAACCTGCAAATTTCTATGTATACGGATTACGGAGTAAGCATCGCCGTTCGGATGGTTGCGAAGCCGCTGAGCAGCAAGGGCCAGGTCCATCAGATGTGGATCCCGCGATCGAGGATCGCACTTAATGGCGCGGATATTGTTAGCACAAACCAATCAACAGCGTCAGATGCTGATCGCAATTCGCGCTTCCTTGCGGTTAGGAGGCCAATGATATTGCGAGCGGACGCGGGAAGCTCAAAGCTTGGAGTTTGGGGCAAAGGGGGTTGGTTCCGGGTGCTCCGGCAGAGGACTCGAGACTACCTAGGGAAGATACTAAGCGCCCGTGTTAACCGCCAGGAGTTTGATGCCAGAAAGTGGGCTGAGACTTCGCCTGGGGTCTGGAATTCCAGATGGCTGTTGGTGCGAGCACGACAGGGCCGCAGACGAGGCTGACGCGTCATTCACTGAGCGCTCGATCCGCTACGGATGAGGGAATGTAACGGCGGTCGGAACGACGCTGGTTTCTCTTTCGTGCTTGCTCCAGTTGGGGCATCGCCTTGCCGGTGAAGGGTGAAAATCGGTCACCCGATCCCATTCTCGGGCCCACACCGCGGCCTCCCGCATCGACACTTGATGGGCCCAGGTCATTGCGGCGCGACCGCGGCCGTTGTGCTCCTTGACATGGGCCACAGAGATTCGGAGAATTTACTTTACAGGAGAGCTGCTGGTCGTTGTTTGGGCTTCCGCAGCCAGCCGAGACTCCTGAGCGGCTGCCCAGCCGTGGTCTGGGGTATGAGGCACGTCACACAGCGCGGCACAGCGGCGGGTCGAGGTACGCGGTGGTCGAACTCGGGTTGTGCTACCGCCCATCATAATGTTTAGGGGCCTCGTTGGCGGCGCGGAAGGAGCCGGGTCGTGGTGTTGAGACGTTGAGCTGCAGCCCCAGAAAGCGATGGTGGGCGAGAAGGCCTCCCATCGCGTCCTGTCCGCTTGCGCCGCAGGACCTTGGTTCAGATGGACGGCATCCCGCTTTCCCGGCGCCCTAGGTGATGGATGCGACCGCGGAAGCATACAATACCGAAGTGGATGACTGGGGTTTGGCATTCAGCCAGAAGACTGTGGCTGTACTGGAGTTATCGAGGCTTGATTGTTGCTTGAGGGAGCTAAACATGGGTTCGATGCCAAGACCAAGGTCTTGGCGAGGGGCTGCCTCTCACAACTTTGGCTGTGACTCGCGGCCAGTTCCATTTCGTGCTCTCCTACGATGACGATTCAAGCCCATAAGTGCAAAAATGTCAATAACTGGAGCCAACAAACTGAGGACTGCCGACCGACAGTCATCGGCTGTGAGCTCGTGATGCGAGTGTCACCTGCGACCCATAGTTAATGGAGCCGTTCGGCGGTCGCCGTTGATTCCCGCCTCATGAGAGTCTCTGATCCAGTGAATCCTGAATTTTCTGAACAGCATCCAGCTCAGTCCGGGACCGGAAAACCTTGAAGCAACTCCAAAGCAAGTTTTCCATCCCAAGCATCTGAGACATGCAGCAGCCACAGCTTCAGTCTCAGCGTGGGGGGGGGCAAGCCAACGCGACCTTTCAGCCCCACCCAGGCTCTGTTAAGCGGCCCAGATCCGGAAAGAATGCGGGGATATCGTTCTAACGTATTGGTTGCAGATGGCCTCGAGATCTTCTTGCGAGTCTGGGCCGCTAGCAAAGGAGGGGTGGATGGGGTGAGGATGGGAATGGGCGGTGTGTCACCGCGCTTTTGTTCATTGTGGAGCAAAAGGGAACTGGACCCGCGTTGGTGACCCAGGCTTGTTGGCCCACGGGTGGATTTTCCGAATGGAGTTCGACGTCCTCAGATGCATGCCTCAGGAGAGGACCCATTGGTGGGGAAGATGTGGCAAGAGCTCTGTGCATGCCGTTGAGAATTTTGTCGGGTCAAGCCAGCGTGATGGGGGTTTGCAGGTGCATTCCTTGAAAGCTGAAACGTCAGTCTGCTGCTGATGGTTGGGTGAGACGTTTCCATGGGTGTGGCATGGCTGGCATGGCAACTGGACGGGATTCGAGACTCATCGGATTCCGTGCGCGCCGGGCGACGCATCGGCCCCTCCGGCAGCCTCGGCTGCCAAGACCCGGCATAGGGCGAGGATCGGCCGGCTCGGGAGCCTGTGAGAATTCGGGGGGGTTTTCAGAATGAACACGCAGTCCTTCTTGTTCCGAGCCTTCGTAGTAGCTTGGCGGGTTGCTGCCATGTGGCCGCACAGAACCGCGCACGAGGACCCTACATTGTGCCCTACGTCAATGGTACCCCTCATCTGATGTTGGAGTGTCTGCCGACGGAAGGGAGAGGAAAATTCGTTAAGACCCTGATCTCATCTCGAAGCCAAGATTTGATGTTTGACCGCCTCCTGTCACCATCGCTTCGTTCGTTTCGTTTCATCACTGTGAGGGATGCTTGGAAGGCTGGGCATTTATGTCCAGGGTGATGTCAAAGGGAGAAGAAACAAAAAACGCTGCAACGCATGTGTGCTCCTACTTTTTTGGCAGCTTCGATGCAGACAGTGTACTGTGCGAGCATATCTGGGGCGGATCTTCATTGTTTCGTCCGATGTCCTCCGATCTCCACGACATCTCCTGAGCTGCAGCAAGGCTTGGCACAAACAACTAGCTAGGCACTCTCCTTCAAGCCCAGCACAAGAACACAGCATGCCGGACTGCACCCCATCATCCAGTCATTTCTCCGCCCAACTCCCAGGCACGGCCACTCCTGAAAGAGCCCCTCGATACATCCTGGAGGACAGCCAGACACAGACCCCTCGCGTGTTTCAAGTCTGAGCGTCGGGAACACAGCCCGCCAATGGCAGGCGGCGGACACAGGATCGCTGGCACCCAGAAATCTCGCATGCGAAGCCGGCAGCCATTCATTAGTCGCATCATGCACTCCTTGGGCCGTGCATTGCGGTCCAAATGCAAATCGCCAACCATTCAAATCAGCGTGGCGATAGCGATCTCGGGGCAGAAAACTGCTGACTCGGGCCTGCAATGGGAAATCGAATTGCCTTTCAATTCTGTTGGCGATAGCCACGTCGTGCTGTCCATCATGCGCAATGCTTCGTGATGATCATGATAAAGTTGCGTGCTTCCCGAATGTGACCTTGCCTCCCTTTGAACTGTTTGGAATCCACAATCCAGTGTTTCGTTGTTCGAAAGGAGCTGGTGATTTTAAACCGACCGACCATTCTCAGACTCGGCAACACGTTCCCTTGGGACGCTCCGTGCGCAGGTTTATCTCTGACACACGAACCCCACGATCAACGCTGGTTCCGTTGACATGGAAAGGGAAAACCTCCCAATATAATCTGCCACTATTTCGTCTTCTGGACTTGAACTGTCACCTTCGCTCTCCCCTTGGGCATTCTTCCTTCCCTGTAAGTGACCGGTGCTTCCCTTCGTTCTCCCTGCCCGAGTGTATCAATTGAGCGAAACTCCTGCATCGAATGGTGCACAAATACGAATTTAACTGCGACGAGACCACCTGTCGACAGCAGCATCGAGAGCTTGCAGTGCTTTCCACAGACCGAAAATCCAATCCGATGCTCCCATCGTCACCCAACTTACTCTGCTCCATCTGGACCTGGACAGCAACTCTTACCGCCTACAATTCTCCAGAAACAGAAGCTTATTGTTTTGGAATCCAGGACCCATTGCTTGTCTCTGGACAACTCAGCGTGGCCTGTTTCATTGGACAGCACTCGCAATCCCAGCATTCGACGCTTTTTTACTCGTTCGTTCGGGGGGCCCCGCCCAGCTTCGCCTCCCGTTTGCCGCTGCAGCACGACAGCGAATCATTCCCAAAACACCCGCCTGACAAGTTGCACTGGGCGACTCCTCGAACACGCTGTGCTCCTCAAACAGCGCAAGCGCAACACCAGCGACCGCCACTTTCGTTTTGGCGCGCGACTGAGACCCTGGCCGTCCTTACCGCGTGTCCGCACTCATTTTACCATATTAACCTGGCCGGGACCCTCGAGCACCGGGATCCAAAATACCAGCAAGCGACGCAGCATTGCAACAAACACCACGGCAGGGCCGATTCCAGGTTTTCCTTGTGCAGCCCTTCCTTTCGCGACTTTCCTGTTCCGCTGGCTCGGACTTTACTACAAACCCCTCCCTACCCCTAATCAATAGCTGCGTTCTTCATATTGTCTCGGCATCCTCGACCGACGCGGGCCGCATCTCGCACCAACTCCAAGATTCCACGGCGATCTGGACCCGCGCGGAGTGCACAGACCGGCCCCCCGCTCTCCCCTAGTTCGGCGCTCAGCTTGCTTTGTCCTGACTCGCACCCGAATCGGCGGTCGATCTTTGCGCGTAGTTACCCTGGGATCGCATCGCGAGTTTTTAATTGCACGGTCAAGCCCCTTCGTGCCCGAAACACGTCCGACTCCGCAGTTCTGCTGCTCGAGCGAGTCATCGACACCGCAGCGGCCGTTTTCAGAGTGATTCACATCTGATCCCCGTCTTGCTACCCTCAGCCACCTCCGAGGACCCGTCGCTTGAACCCGGCGTCCCCCCACTTTTCCCGGGATCGCCACAGCTCCGGCTCAGCTGTCAGTTGCGCTATCGTTTTTGGATCCTTGGCACGATCTGTCCGTGTGGGGGATCCAGCTGTCATCAGAACTGTTAAAACCAACGCTTGAGACATAGCTTCCGGTTTTCACACTTCTGTCGGCCTCACCTGCTCCCGATTCCTGCCCGAGGCAATCCCAACCCCGGCCGGAGTTGTCCGTCGCGTGTCCACGGCTCCCTCTCGACTCATTGGCCAGCGGGCTCTTGGCACGCTCTGCCGTGTTGCTGCCGAATCCAGCCAGGCTCGCCAAAAAAGCCTGGAACCCGCTGATCGCGCAACCCGACCGACACAGCGGGCCACCACAACGCTGCCAGACTCACACCCACCTGCACCCCACCTCCCCCCTCCCTTTGCCGACCCCTGTCCGCCTGGGCCGACCGCCCCCTGGAACCCCTCACGCTCAGCCTCGTGGACATTGCACGTCACCCTTTCTGGCCGAAAAAGCCACTGAGACACGCATCAACAGGTCTGCCCACTCTGCCTGCAGAGGACGCCCAAAAGGGGGGCCCACGCTGGAACAGCTGCTGTCTATTCAGTCTTCTTCGCCCGCGCTGCCGAGCCCGCCGATTCGGCCATTGACACGGATTGTCCACATGAGCTTCGCCCCGGACATCTCGTGTAAGGTTTTCGGCTGTTGATGCACCACCCTGTGCACATCTTTCTTCTCGTGCTTCTCCATTTTTTGAGAGGATCCTTTTCAGGGTCTCTTATAACTCGGTCGCATTTCGTCATCTCAATTCGACCTTGATCCTTATCTCTCGCGTACACTAACGCAGGGAAGAGTGAGTCGGGTACTTGCTCGATCCTGTCACACAACATCCCTGTTACACCATAGGGAGTCAACATCGACACTTCACATCAACACACATCAACACGCACACACCACACAACATGGACGCAGTACCACAGCTCAGTGGCGCTGAGCTCAACGCCGCGGCCCTCGAGCACTTCGTCTACCAGCCGTCGACAAGGACATGATCCGGTACCTAGCCAAGGCCGCCGCCAACGTGATCCAATGCGACCCCAGCATGATGCCACCGACACAGACCTCGCGGCCATCGCAACGAGCCGTCAAGAGCAACGACGCCGCCCTCCCCACCATCGAGGAGTTCATCACGCAGCTGGTGGTCTCCTCCAACGTGCAGGTGCCGACGCTCATGTCGACGCTCGTCTACCTGCGCCGCCTCAAATCCCGCCTGCAACCCATGGCCAAGGGCCTGCGCTGCACCACGCACCGCATCTTCCTCGCGGCGCTCATCCTGGCCGCCAAGTACCTCAACGACTGACAGCCCCAAGAACAAGCACTGGGCCAGCTACAGCGTGGTCTCGACCCACGCCTACTCCTTCGGCTTCAGCCGCACCGAGGTGAACCTCATGGAGAAGCAGCTGCTGTTCCTGCTGGACTGGGACCTGCGCATCTCCGAGGAGGACCTCTACCGCGAGCTGGACCACTTCCTGGCCCCGATCCGCACCGACATCGAGACCCGCTACGTCCGCCGTTGGCGCCGCAAGCAGGAGCAAGAGATGCGGGAGAGGCAGCTCGCTGAGGAGAGGCTCGCCCGCCAGCGCGAGAGGGAAGAGGAGGCCCGTCTCTGGGCGGCTCTGGCTCAGCCGCAGCCGCAACATCAACCCTCAACCACCACCTTCTCGTCCTCGTCCTCGTCCTCCTTCTCTCGCAGCGTCTCGCAAGAACGCTCTACCGGCTACCCAACTCCGCCTCCTCCCGCGGCACATCCCGCTCTCGCTCCGCCAACCCATCGCTTATACCCACACCCCGTCCCACTCCCGCGGCTCCAGCCGGGACGTCTCCCCGCCGGGACTGTACCACTCGTCAGCCTCGTCCTATGCCGGATCGACGACCACGTCAAGGGCTACCACGCCGCTCAGCGAGGCGGACATCACCAGCGCTTACACCCAGCAACCTTACATTTACGATCCCACTGTCGAGGGCGGCGCGTATGAATCGCCCGTGCAGATGGAGATGGCGTATGATGCCAAGCCCAAGGTGCCGGAGAAGGATAGCATCTACATGCATGGGAGGAGGGCTACTGCCGCCAAGCAGGGGCAGTCAAACATGCTCCTCCCGTACGAGATCAGCGCGGAGGACTTGCGGGGGATGGAGCAAGCTGCTACTGCTCAGAAAGGGCAGAAGGGGATGAGGGGCGTGTTTGGGAGGGTCTTTGGGGGTGTTTCGGTGCGGTGAAATGAGCAGAGAGCCTTTTCACGGAAGGGAAGAGGAAGTGATAGGTGGGGATTGGAAACGGTCATGACGCGACGACTGCATCGCATTGCATTTCTTGGTTTCTGCTGCTGCAGTTTTGCCATTCCTGGTGGATGCACTGCTGCGGTAGACCAAGACGGAGTTGGACTCGGCTTTTTTTTTTTTTTCTGGCTTTTTGTTGTTCTGTCTGGTTTTCCTCTGCTGCGATAGCAAGCGAGGTGTCATACTATACGGGCGGTGCATTGATGGACGGAGCGGTAGATCTTGATAGATCTGGCTTGTCAATTGTCAATCACGGAGGGAGCAGGCGGACGATTGTCTGGGCTTGGAGTTTGGGCTGTCGGCAGCATCATCATCATACCATGGCATATACGGGCAGGCATAATGGGTTCCCTTTGTACGCTTAGCTACCTTACCCGGTCAGAGCCGAGATGGCGGGCTTAGCATTGGAAGGAGTTGGTAATACTGGGAATAATGATGATGGGTATTGATACCACCAAGCACCTCCGTTCTTCCGCTTGCAGTTTTCCCCTGGAATGTGACCACTTCGCGTGAAGTGGCGATGGCAACGTCAACAGTGGCTTGCCCTCCACAGGTGGCGAATTTGTTCTCGGAGGTGCATCCCATTGTGGGAGTAAAGTCCAGGGTGACGTGTTTGGTAGCCCCTGACGGTGGCCGACAGCTACGAATTGCCCTGGAACAGAACTCAACAGAACTCAACACGGGCGTGCGACCAAATTGCCGTGCCCACCCGTTGCAAAAGAACTGGTGGTGGCTGGACTTCACTATGCTGTTTGCCGACACCGCGCCTGCCACGTTTCATGCGTGATTTAGTTACCGACAGGTGTTTCTCTGACATGACAGGTCGCATGAGATGGCTTTTGTGGGCTGCTTTGTTCCTGGCAGCCTGCCTCTGCTTTTTTTTTTCTGCAGCACCTCAATCGGTGCATCGGCCAACCCAAAACCCTTGCTACCCTCACCGCCTTCACTTCAGGGGCCTGTTGAGATTTTGCCACTGGCGGCCCGCTTCCAAACCGCATCAGAATTTTTGCTTGTGGCCCGGGATGGACGTCGGATTGGCTGCCCGGGAGTGCGAGGGCCAGGCCTACAATGCAGCCATATTGTGCTACAGACCGGGATGGAGTTTTGACACCTTTGTGCGGGATCGCCGGGGTGGGGCAGTCGGCCGACCCGGCTGGCCGGCCGGCGACGGAAGCTGGGCTCCGGGCGCGGGACCCGAGACGGGGAGGGTTCGGATGGGCTGCATGAGACAAGGCTTGGTACTGAACAGCTGCTTTCATCAAATCTTGTGTTGAATTGCTGCAGATCATTTGACTTGGGTGATTTCCCCATCGTGCGATCAGCCCTGGAAGGTCTCGCGCAGTCTGATGGCTTGTAAACGACGAGATCTGAGTGGATCACGCACGAGCCAGCGGGATGACTCCACCTCGAGTGCCCCACCCGCTGGCTCTGTCTCTCCCCGCGACACGATCACCAGTTGTTCGAATAGCCATCACAGGACCATGAAACCGTCCTCAATTTTCATCATCTTCGACACCAATCCCAAGACAGACACCAACTGACCAGATCAGTCACGATTTTCGACCAAGCTACAGGAAAAGCGGGGTCCAACACCAACCCGTTTCCCGACCCAGATCCCCATCCCCAACAAAATCTTTCAGTGGCGGTGCGCCGCCATGCTACGCGTTTCTCCTCGCAGTCTGCCTATGGCGCACCGCAGTCTGACCGGCACGACGCGAAACCGCACTCATTTTGGGGGTTTGTGGCCCAACCGACGATGGCCAATGAGTTGCGACTTCCTTACACCAAACATGTTTCTGGGTCCAGTTATGTCAGCAAGAGTCAACGCAGCCTTGTAAGTCGCTACCATCAAAGATTTGCATGTTGAGGTTTTCTTCCATGCAAATCCTGTGACACCTGCCTTTTTTCCTTGTCCGTCGACAAACAAGGTGTTGTCGACCTGGACAATGACCATTCTCTTGCACCTCGGCACTTTGCTGGGCATCAAGCCAGCAAATGGTCGAGCGACTGAAGTGAGGAGCTGCCTCTGCTAGCTCATATCTGCCCGTTTTCCCTCTTTTCATCTTTTCGTTTTTCTTTTTTCTCTCTTTTGTTTCGTGAATCACACCAAATTTGCCAAAGTATCTATTTCTTAATCGCTTTTCGAGCTTGGTGGACGGAGAAAGCAACATCACATGTTTGCGCTTTTCACCTCGTGGAACATAGTTATCCCAAATATGGAAAAGGGGGAGGGGTTGGACGGGCACCTGTTCGGCGCCATGCATGCTCCCAAATCCAAATCAGGTCTTCATGAGTTCGATGCCCTGTCTTGTGTGACCCAAGGACTTGAGCCGCAGTCAGCAAGGCATCGAGTTGTTCCGTGACACTGTTCAGCCTCTTTACACATTTTGAAATTTAAAGACAAGGCTCTGGGAGATCATGGGTTGAGAAAAGAGATAGTAAGTTTCTTTATCGCATGGCTTCGAGTTGCAGGCTAGTGATGCTCCCAAGTCTCCCCTTTGTCGTGCTCGTCCTCATCGGGCTCTCCGTCCCCCCCACCAAGGGCCTCGATGCAGGGAACCCATTCCGCCCTCCATGCGAAGACTGTGTCCTCGAGATCGTCTCCAAGTCCAGCAGCACTTCCAGTCCCAAGCAGTCTCCATCCAATGCCAGCCTCGCGCTCAGAGATGACAGCCTTCTAATGGGCAGGTCAAACCTCGGCGGGCGATGGCTCCTCGACTCTCGAGGGACCTGCACTCCGGGCTGGTGTACAACTCCCTTCCCCTTGGCCTCAGCTCGAGCGTACACTAATTAACCAACCCCCCCACCCACAGACCCCTGCTCGATTGGCGGCAAATGCTGCGAGATCGGCTACACCTGCACCGCGAACGGCGGCTGTTGCCCAAACAAATCCCAGAGCCGTGTGGCGAAAATCACTGCTACAAC
The DNA here is from genome assembly GCA_031001845.1 of Achaetomiella virescens. Classification (NCBI taxonomy): domain Eukaryota; kingdom Fungi; phylum Ascomycota; class Sordariomycetes; order Sordariales; family Chaetomiaceae; genus Achaetomiella; species Achaetomiella virescens. Next base: position 63,108 of record JARNGD010000128.1, read on the forward strand.
CCTTCCACCATGGTCTGCTGCCCCGACGGCTGGCATTGCGATAAGGGCTGGGACTGCGTCGGCGACAAGTCCTGCTGTCGATGGGACATCAGCCATGCGGGTCCAACAACTGCTACGATCCCAAGACGCACGTCTGCTGCCCCGACGGCAGCGGCAAAAGCTGTCCCAAGGAAAAGCCTGCCTGTGTGGAAGGTGGGTGCTGTCCGGCCGGGTGGGAGCCGTGTGGGGAAACGAAGTGCTACGACCCCAAAACCCAGGTCTGCTGTACCAACAGTGCGGGGAAGGAATGGGCGTGTAAGGCGGACGAGAAATGTTGTAAGGCCGCAGGCAGTTGTTACGATCCCAAGCTGCAGGTTTGTTGCGAGGGAGGGGTGTGCTTGGAGGGGGAGAAATGTTGTGACAAGGAGTGTTGCTTGGAAGGGGCGACTTGTGGCGCGGATGGCTTCTGCACGGCGACGCTGACGAGGAGGACGACGATATTACAGACGGCGACAGCGATAGCGACGGCGATAGCGACGACGACGACGACTATCGCCATGCCCGCGGGGCCGGCAGGCTCTTCGAACGGGGCATTCGCTCCTACTATGGCTCCGTGTCCGCTTGTGGTTGCGGCGAATCTGGTGGCTGTGGTCGCAATGGCGGGTTGATCTTCTGAGTGGCCGAATAACACGATGGAAAAAGGAGGTGATCTGTAATGTTTTTAATTGGAATTGGTTGAGCCATTTTAACCACGAGGGAGTGAAAGACCCGTGGGCCGGGTCTCGGTCAATGTTTGGGGTCCTCGAACACTGTCGGTCTATTCTTTCCGACACTGCAGTTGCTTGTATTGACAGCGTAAACTTAAACAGACGTGGAAGTTGAAGATAACCCAACGTTGCCCAACGTTGAACATGCATCAGCCCCTCAGCTCGAGAAGTTACTGCTCTTACTACAAGTCTCGCCCACCCTCCCTGCATCCCTTGGTTGACATGATCAGCCACTCTTGAAGTCAAAGCAACCCACACCTCCCCAGCGCCTCCCAGATTTCTGCCTTCCCCATCTCCGTCCAAACCATCACGTGCAGCGCATACCGCGTCGCATTGACCGCATCAAGCTGACACTTGCCTTCCGCTTCCCTCAAGAACTCCCCCAGCCGGATCATGTACTCGCCCACATGCCCCGCCACCGCGGCCGTGATGGATAAAGAGTAGAAGCCGTCCTCTTTGCCGGTCCAGAGGGTGTTGTGCCAGTAGACTAACAGCGAGGGGGGCCCGGCGGTGACGAGGCCTGAGTGGGATTTGACCTGGCCGGTGATGGGGTCGAGGTATTTTCCGTCGACGAGGGCCTGGCCGGAGGGCGTCCAGGGTTGCCAGTGAAGTGTTGCCTGAGTTTGGGGCTCGGATGAGGAGCTTGTGGCTTGGTGGGCTTTGTCTTGTTTCTTGGAGGGCATGGTTTTGCTATGGGAGATGTTGTGGCTTGGTTGCGGTCGGGGCGATGGGTTTGAGTTTTGTTGGAATTGCGCTGTTATTGATATACTAGTAAGTACTATAGTTCTAACACATGTCGTTGCCTTGAAGCTGATGAGGGGTCAGGTCCGAAGCCTGACAAGGGAGTTGGACGCGGAGCCTTGTGGCATTCCTGCAAGCTTGCAGATCAGCTGAACAGCCGGAGTATCAGCCGCTCTGCTGTCTTCATGACATTGATTGTCTGAGGGCTTCAAAGCTGTGAAAACAGAAATATCTCGGTAGATAACACCCAGCGATCAAACGATAATAATGCTTGCTATGGGGGAGAGAACTTGAAGCGAGTTCAGCCTAATCGCTCGAACAATCAGAAGTTGTTACGTTGGTGGGCTCAAATGTAGGGAAATCAGTGATGTAGGATGTCTATTGAAGTGTTGTGTTGAGTTGAAGTTGTAGAAGAAGTGGAAAATGGGTGCAATGGCTGCTTAATAGCCATTGCAGGCAACAAAGGCAGGCGGAGCGGTTTTGTAAGTGTGGGAGGTCAAAGACCTCTTTGCAACAGATGTAAGTTGGCTCCCCGCCTTGCCGGCCACCCCAAGGGCCACATGTCGGTCACTTTGTAAGTCTGGGGCATAACAAAATTCAACCATATATATCAACGTCTATTTGATTGAACCACAATACAAGAAGCCTCTGATTCTGCACTTTCCGACTCGCTTTCTTCACTGGAAGAGGTCTCAATACCACTAGCCTCCACCTGGACCCTGTGGATCTGTTCGATCGTCGCAAACTGGGTATTTGGATCCACCCCGACACTCCTTCTCTTACTGGGCTTAAGAGCCTCTACCTGTGCCCTGAAAGCCTCAATTTCCTGGCGTAGGCGAGCCAATTCGAAGTCCTTCTTATCGAAGGCCTTTTCAACTTTCCTTAACAACAGCCTCTTGGTGGGTGGGTCCTTAACATAGGTGCCCAGGTCTGTCAGGGACTCCCGCAGGTCCTTCCGCTTGCCTGGTGTTGTAAAGAGCACCTCGCCGGCCACGACTATGGGCTGGTTGGGTGCACTAGGTCCTGGAGTAGATAGTTGAAGGTCTTGATCGTCGGACTTGTTGTTTTCCAACAACAAACTGCTCCTTAGATGGTTGGCTATGTTGACTGGCCACAATCCAGTGCCCCTCCATTTCGACTTGATATTCTGGGCCGTAATCGCTTCCTTCCAAGCCTCTATAATGCAGGTTAGTAGATTCTGCTTGCCTACTACTGTCCCATCGGTCCAAGTAGTCCGGTAGGCAAGCCGCTTGCGGTAGGCGCGCTTCAGTGCATATCTGCCTCCATCGCCGACGCATATACACTGCACTCCGCGTCTGCCTCAGCGGCGTGTGCGTTTCTCAGGTCGATTTGTCGTTTTCCGTTTCCGCTGTTCGTTCTGGCCCTAGTTGGGAATCGGGGTATGGCTGGGGCGTGAGTGTCGTCGCCAGGGTCGCTGTTGTTGTGGGGATACCAGCGCCCTGGTTCGTCAGGGTTCATGGGCCGAGGTTGAGAAGGGCGAGTCGGTTTACGCGGACCGTGACGATGGACAGGGAGGGAGGGGTCTGAACAGGGCAAGGAGGTGACAGAGAAGGTCTGAATTTGGCACAGAAAACCGTAATGTTGCCTGAGGGGTTTCTCAGAATCAGCTACCCGATATCGTATTACATTCGAAAACGCCATTCAAAGTAGTTGACGATCCATCCTAAACAAGCTCGCCATGGACAAGTTCCTTAGCCTTGTCTCCTTCGCTCCCATCATCGATGGCAGAAGCATCCGACTGTCTCCTCTCTCGGAGAACATCCCCATGTTCGCGGTACGCCCGTTCCATATCCCAAGTGAATGGTCTTTTGGTAGAGAACAGGGCGTCAATCGACTCGAGGGATCTATCCGCGGTCTCGGGGTAAACTGTCCGGACAGAGATGATTAGCATCCACCTTCGTTATCACCTTTGTCAAGGGAAGCCAACTTACACAAGTAAATAATGGGTATCCACAACAAATTCAGCCCGGCAAAGAGAAAGTAAGTCCTGTTCTCCAACTTGTCGAACATGATGGGGTTGACCAGCACCGTCCAGCCGACGCCGATCGCCCACCCGGTGATGCCGAAGCCGTTGCCCTGCGCTCGCATATCCGATGACCAAATTTCTGTCGGCACCAAAAAGGCCACGGTGCCCCACGTGGCAGCGTAACAGATGTTGAAGAGGAAAAGCATCGCGACGGCGGCGGGAGCGAGGGACGAGGCCCGGTCGGGGTGTGCCCTGGCAGCCTCGTAGACACTCGCAGCGACTATATTCACCATGAACAAGCCGAAGGAGCCACCCAAGAGGCAGGCGCGGCGACCGAGTCGGTCGACGATCTGCGCGCTGATGATGGTGCCGACGATGCCGACCGTGTTGAGTCCACCGGCCAGGCCGTTCTGTGTCAGTTCGCTGTATCCGGCCGCGGAGAGTAGAACAGGTGAGTAAGCCGTCACCGCCGTGATGCCGGTCCAGGAGGCCATGATCTGTAGCCACATGCAGAGCCATGCCCTGCGGCCCAGATGATGGCCAGGCTTGCCGCTCGGCCGGCGAGGATCTTGGCGAACTGAATAGGCGAGCTCTTCTGGCTGTCTTTGGCAACGGCCGCAATTTCGAGGAACTCCCGTTGAACTTCGGGCTGTAGCTGCCACGGACGTGCTCGAGGACCTCTCGTGCATCATCGAGCCGGCCAGCGGATGCTAGGTAGCGAGGGCTGTCGGGGAGAAGCTTGATGCCGCCAAGCAGGAGGAGAGCAGGGAAACACTGGAATGCGAGGAGAAGGCGCCAGCGCACTTCTGAGTAGCCGTTGTTGACGAAGGATAGCCCGAATGAGATCCAATAAGCGACCGCGATGCAGGCCAGTAGTTGGCGATGAAGACATATCCTAGGTATCCGCCTCGATGCGTTGCTGTCGACGTCTCGGAGACGAGAACGGGAGTGATGCCGGTCAGGGCGCCGGTGCCCATGCCCGTGATGACGCGTGCTACGAGAATGAAGTCGCTCGACTGTGTCGCCGCCTGAAGTGCGCCGCCTATGAGAGCAAAGATAGCTGCGAAAAAGAGACTGGCTTGACTGTCAGCTACGAGAGTTGCCAAGATGGCTCGAAGAATCAAGAACAAATACTCACCCGTTGATCCGCCCTATCCTGTCCGCGGCCCAGCCGCCGGCAAAGCAGCCGAAGATACAGCCAAGGTAGTACACTGACACGATACCGCCTTGATGAACAGTGTTTGTGACGGTGCCATCTGGCTGACCGATGCCGACCTCGGTGACGTAGCGAGGAGAGGAGTTCACTCCTCCCATAACACCCTGGTCATATCCTTCGAAGAAGATGCTGATCAGGAGAAGGTCTGGATAGCAACATTGAGCTGGGTAGGGGATAGTCTCTTCCAGAGGGTGGTGTAGCCCATGATGACGGCGGCTAGTTGCGAGGAAGTTCGTTGGCACTGAGCAGTGAGACTGCCTGTTCGGAGTATTGTGAGGATGTCCGTCTGAGAGCACGGCGATCAAAGCAACTTATGTATCCCGCCTTCACAGCATCGTGGCGTCTCTCAGCGAAGAAGTTGAGTTTCCTAGCCCTCAAGTTCCGGCGACATGGGACGCTAATGCAGAAGCACGTCTGGCGCGAGTCAACCATCCCAACTAACTACATGCCCCCAGAAACCCCGGACCCCGCAAAGGCCCCAGACCCCCAGATATCTTGGATATGAGCCTTTGTGGAGTACGTCGAGTGGCGACGGCCGACGGTGTATGCTGTGATTCGCCCATCTCTTGGGAAAGCCGCGTAACCGTGTAGCCGTCTAAGCTTTTAAGCGTGTACCCGCATCAACGTAACCGCTCAGCCGCTTAGCCGTCCTCCGTACTGCCGAAAGGGTGTCTCACCACGAGAAAAAGGCATCCCCATCATTGCAAAATGGGGTTAATGATTGACCATGTGCTAATCGGAGGTATGGTGGCGAGAGTGATGACTTCTTTCTCGAATGGTCCGGGTATTATCCGAAGCTTCCTGTCCTGGAGTGATGAAATAGCAGTCCAGTCCGCACTCGCAGCTGCCATCTTGATCACCATCAACCACCATTGTCTTCGATTTAGGCATAAAGAGAATGACTCAAGACGTTCAAACAAACGGCCATGCTGCGGAAGATGGGCGACCAGCAGCTGGGCAGCCGCTAGAGCTCACCGTGCTGGGCATGAATAGCGGGACGTCAATGGTGAGCGTCCTGCAGCAGGTTGGGAGCAAGGAGACTAACTGAAGATAGGATGGCATCGACTGTGCATTATGCCGCTTCCGGCAGGAAACACCAGACTCACCGGTGCACTTCTCCCTTTTGAAGTATGGAGAGGTGCCAATGGACCATGAGCTGAAAAAGCGTGTGTTGTCGATCATCAAGCACGACAAGACATCGGCTTCGGAGCTCTCAGAGGTCAACGTCCGCCTAGGAGAGACATTCGCCTCTGCGGCCATCCAGTTCTGCGAGGACAACGGTGTCGACATCAAGAGCATCGACGCAATCGGCTCCCACGGCCAAACAATATGGCTGGCGAGCATGCCGGACGCCGGCATCCCCAAGTCCGCCTTGACAATGGCCGAAGGCACCATCATCGCCTCACGGACGGGGCTGACAACCGTGACCGACTTCCGCGTCTCGGACCAAGCCGCGGGAAGGCAGGGAGCACCGCTAATTGCCTTTTTCGACGCCCTCCTCTTGCATCACCCCGGCAAGCTCCGCGCCTGTCAGAACATCGGTGGCATAGCCAACGTGTGCTTCATCCCCCCTGAAGGCCCAGATCGAGCATACGACTTCGATACCGGTCCCGGAAACGCGCTCATCGATGCCGTGGTCCGCCATTACACCAACGGTGCTCTCGAATACGACAGAGACGGTGTGATGGGAAAGCGCGGCAAGGTCCACCAAGACATGGTAAACAGGTTCTTGGCCCGGATCCCATACTTCAACTGGGACCCGCCTAAGACAACGGGCCGGGAAGTGTTCCGCGACACGCTCGCGGATGACCTGATCAGGGAGGGCGCCGAGCTGGGCCTTTCAGCAGACGACATCGTCGCTACTGTCACGAGGATCACGGCGCAAGCCATCGTCGACCACTGGCGGCGGTATGCGCCCAAGGACCGCCCCGTTGACGAGGTGTTCATGTGCGGGGGCGGCGCGTACAACCCCAATATCACCGACTATATGAAGGAGCAGCTGCCCGGTGTCAAGATGTTTATGCTCGACGACGCAGGCATCCCGGCGGCGCCAAAGAGGCTGTTACCTTTGCTTGGCAGGGGATGGAGGCCATCGTCGGGCGGAGCATACCCGTTCCGGACCGGGTGGAGACCCGCAGGCTGTACGTGCTTGGGAAGGTCAACCCTGGAGAGAACTACCGGACGGTGATGAGGAAGGGGATGCTGTTTGGTGAAGGGAGGGCGAAGCTGGAGCCTGTCAAGGAGATGGTGAACTATGTGAATGGCAAGGTGTTCGAAAATAAGTGGTAGTAGACAACTCTGTTGCAAGGGGTCTTTGACCTCCCACACTTGCAGACCGCCCCGCCTGTCTTTGTTGTCCGCAATGGCTATCAAACAGCCATTGCGCCCACCCCCACTTCTTCCACTTTCATGGACATCATACATCACCGGTTTTTCCCTGCATCCTGGCCCATCAGTGCAACACAGCTGGAGTGTTAAATAGATGTTCCCATTATTCCTACGGAGCGATCAAGTTCCGCCACTGATGATGGCTTGGGTAACCCCATCATTATTCCCCGATGGTAGATGTTCAACACAACCTCCCCTCTTCCTCCAATGTCATCTGAAAATATTGGATCGCTGACCGAATGTGTGCGACCGCGTCAAAACGACAGATAAGTGTTGGACATAGCAAACGGCCAAGTCCAATCCCGTAGTAACTCATCAGGCAGCTGGAACTCGGGTGACAGGTCCGGCATCGCGGGCTCACCCCACCGATTCGGGGGAGGAGCATCCTGCAAAGCCGGTCCAGTGGATTCGGTGCCGTCTTGGGTCCGGACGAACCGCTGGTCTTCCCTGTTCACCATGTATTCCTCCAAGCGTGCAACCAGGTCCCGGAGCCTCTGTCCTGCCCCAGCACTCCGGTAGAGAAACGCTTCAAGGCTCTCGAGCAGGTTAGCCATGGAGAGCAGAAGCTCTCTTACTCGTCGGCACGAGCTCTCGGACAGTGGACCCTCCATCACTGAGCCTAAAATGATGCCGATGCCGCCAATGTGGTAAATGAGGGGCGTGCTGATGGCCCTCAAGTACGGCTTGGGAACCTGGTGGAAGGTCGCGAGCACATCGCTGACAACGGAGCACTTGGTCTCTAGATCAACTCCACCTTCGAGGGAGAGGTAGACCATCCGCAAGAGGGCCATTGTGGCCTGTATGTTCGCAGCTTGGAACCCGTAGATGTCTCTTGCTGGATCCCCAGTAGCGGGTTGAAGCTGCTTGAAGACCGGCGGAAGTGCGGAGTAGAGCTCGGCAACACGATGCTGGCTCGCCAGGGGTAACGAGACGCTGCTCGCCGCGTCGCCCAGGAGGTTGAACTTCGAAGACCGAGACCGTAGCCTGGTGAGATTATGCTCCAGTATTCGGTAGAGGTCGGTGGTAAAATTCCAACCCGTAATCCAGTGAGTTGCATCATTCGGTCCTGGTTCTCAGTGTCGTTTCTTCCCGAAGGATATTCCACCCTTGCGTGGCTCTCTTGGTAATGTATGCAGCCGTCCCAAACAATGGACGAGTAGACATCAAGCGTGTACATGGACCAATACTACGTTTTATGTCTCAGCACAGGGTACATCTGAACTTAGAGCTGCATATAATGACTCACCAATCTTCGCCGTTCCTCCTTCTCCGACGCCTGTATGTCTTCTGGCCAATTCCATTCGTCGTGCCACTTATTGATGGCAAGCATGGTGAAATAGTGGCCAATGTACATCTGCATCGCTCGTATCTTGGCTTCTTGCAGACTTGCTAGAGCCAAAAGCGCGTAGCCGCGGAGCCAGTCAAAGTCGCGACACGGAAGGATATTCGTCGGAAGCGCTTCTTCGGCCGCAGCAAAGAACATCTCTGGAGACAGAGCAGCGGGATCCTCCGAGCCTCGCTGGGACGATGTTAGCGCGCCATCCCGTATCCTCGCTGAAGCAAGAGCGCAGGCTGCCATGATAGAGCAAAAGAAGGCACGATTTCGGCTGTGTTCGAGCGTCTCGAGCCTGCGCTCAAGCCTGATGGGGTCGAAAAACGGGAAGCTGTGACAGTGTTTGTCAGCTATTATTTCTGTTATATCAAAGTGTGACACCACTTGGAGAGAGGCTCAATCGCTCACATCGGGTAGACAGTTTCATGATACACAGAGAGCAGCCTCCGTACGACAGGGGTGGCGGTCCGCGCAAAGCCCTGCCAGGCTGGGCTGAGAGGCTCAGTCCACCCTCCCTCGGCTGTGGAGCTGGTCTCTTCGCACTGATTGAATCTTCCACGATCAACCCCGGGTTCATGTGGGATAAGTGGAGCAGCAGTGCCCCGGGCTGGATTGCCGGACGGCGATGAATCTGTAACCGCCCGCTGCTGCTGCTGCTGCTGCTGCGGGGGAGGGGCCGCTGCGGCGTGCAAGGAGCTTGTCCCTCTCTTGGATGGCCGCAAGTATGTGCATTGCACATCAAAATCGGTACAGTTCTGGCAGCGGCTCGGATTCAATGGGCTGCTCTGGCATTTGATGCGACGCTTGTGGCAGAAGTCACCTGAAGCCAATCAGCCGCGGTAGAGAGCCGTGAATCGTGAAGACCTTACATGCTTTAGAGTTGCGGAGCAGACGGCGTGGGCGAGCGTTTGGCATCTGTCAGTCGCACAATCTTGGGTGAGCTGCAATGATGTGTTGCAGTGAAGTGCGAGAGATGAGGTGTGTGGAACCGCAGGGTGCACAGGCCGGGCGTGGCAAGTCAGCAGAGCTTTAAGCTGCTCATTTACTCCTCAGCCTACTAGCCAAGACAGTAAGGTACTTGTACATGTACCTAGTGTTGACATAGGTCATCCACCCTTGATTTTCATGGGATAGAATGTCAAGAGATAATGCCAATGAGTCCGGAGGGACTGAAATTGTAGAAGTAACAAACGAAACTGTCCGTAGCACTACTGTGTTAGGGCACACTTGGTGATGGTATTCATGGTGTTGGTCTAACTGTGGAAGCTCTGGCAGGAAAGAGAGGCTGGCTGCAAGAGGTGTGGGGTACTGGGGGCCCACACACAACTACGTATACGATGAGCATGCTACGCAGACAAGCGAACAACATATCTTAACAACATTTGCTGGCCCACACACGAGATAACGATAGTAAACTGTTAGAGGCCTTAACAGTTTATATTATCCTTTGCGTGCGCGGGCCACAAAATCTTGTCAAGGTGCGTTGCTCGCTTGTATGTGTCGCTCGCCTACCATATAATCATCCGTGCCATTTTCTGACCCTCTGCGGTATTAGTTGCGGTTTGTATCACACTCATTATGCTTTGAACCGACCAATTACATAGAAACAGCAACTTGAACGAATCAGCGAGTTCCAGGTTTTTGATCCCAATTTCCAAGCTAGCCCTCAATGCCGCTCTGTCAACTTTCTTCCTGTCTTAATGTTGGAAGTCCAACAATCACGCATCCACGGTACCTTGTTGTACTAGCGATGGAGCTTACTCAGTATGGAATGCAGGTCGTGGAGGTTGCTGAAGTGACTAAGCTATGCTGCCGAGCGTGGACATGTCGATATTATGGGGCCAGTGATGGAGATGGGGCCACTCCCCATCACAGAAGATTCATCCCGTCGGACACCGATGTCATACGCTGCCGCTGAAGGCTGTGTGCTAGAAATCTTGATGAACGATCCGCGTGTGAGTGCACACGCCAAGGACAAGGACGGACACTCACCATTGCACTGGGCAACCAAAAACGGGCAAGAGAACGCAATTAAACTGCAGCTGGCGCAGAAAGCTAAAATAGAAAGATCTCGATGAAACGGGCCTCACTCTCCTGATTATTGTGCTGTTAAACCGCCGAATAGGCGCTGCACAAATGCTCGTGGCAAAGGGAGCAAAATTCGGCATAACGCATCGAGGGGTCTGAGGTGTGGCAGTGGCGACCAAGCACGGGAATTGGCTAAGTTCATGCTACAGCTTTCAAATCGGGGAAACATGCGAACACCATTATTGTGGAGGTACCGCCGGAGTTTTCCGAGAGAATATGGTTTGGCATTGCAAGAAGGGCACCGGAAACTGAAGCCGTGGCGTAACTCATTTTCTGAGAATTGCACGCGGACAGAAACCACAGTGGAAACGGACGACGCGCTTCTGGCGATCATTACAACGTCGTAGCATAGTTTTGTCAGCAAATAGCTACACCACAACAGTGAGAGAGCTCGAATTCAATGGCAACAACGGGTTTAAATAACGTGCATTATCAGCGAGTCGTGGCCTTTCCACCACCCTACGAACACTATCCTCAATTACAAATAACAACCCTGTAACCCAGAGAGAGTGCTTTCCAAGCTAGATATAAAGCTTCGTACACCAATATCTCTAAACTCACGGACCGGCACTCTACAACTTTAGGTCATCAGGACACTATATAAACCCCTGAGAAGTCGATTTATAGTCAACGCTCATCAAGACCCGCATTGCTAACCACCTAAATAGCTCCCCGACTTCAACGCTGGTTGCTATAGACCAGCTTACCAAAGGTACAATAGCTATAACGCACCAGGTGGCCCTCATTTGGTCAGAGAACTCTTCGCTTCGCAAGGCCAACGACGCACTATTGCAAGTGCCGGATGGCTAGGAAAACACGTATACAGCTTGAAGGATTACTTTACTACACAAGATACAAACGATCTACTGGATTAGAAGGTCGTGGGCGGCGAGGTAATATAAAAAACGCAGCCGGATGGTGGTGGTTCAGGGGTACGAAGGTTCAGTGCTATAAGGTGTGCGGCAAGCCTGTCCATAATGCGCGCACTTGCAAGGAAGCTACAGAATCATCAGATTAGATATTTCTGATGTAATAATTGTTGGTTCCAAGTGTTGTTGTGTAGTACTTGAGGACAGTGTTCATAGGATCCTAGAAAGATGGTCGCTCGCTTATCATGCACGTTATATCGTTTTTGCGTTGTGTTGTTCATGATTTGGGTTGTTATTCGGCCCAGTTTCTTATTTGCTTCAGCCTCGACTTAGGTCTCCTTCCGTCCTCGGTGAGTACCCAACATCGTGGAAGTTGAGCCAGCGATTGCCAGATACGGAATATGAGGCTGACTGGTGAGATGCTGGACATAGGCAAGGTGATGGCTCATCGATTACGAAAATACACCTCCTAGCCTAGTCAGCAAGAACGTCCTCACTTCTCAGCCACACCAGCCTTGACAGCGAAGATCTTGTACGAGCCTACCGTGACCATCAGCCGCGTTTCTCCAAGCCAAAACACGGCTATGCTAACTTACCAACAAACTCATTCAGATCAGTCTTCTCCGACAGAAGACCAGACGGCACGGGATGCTACTAGTCGGAGGACAACACCCCCGGAGACAGGAGCAGGAGCGGCAGCGGCCGTAGGGTCATAGCATCCACTGGCAACCGAAGCACCAGCGGTGGGAGCAGCAGGCGGCGCGCAGCACAACTCCTTCCTCTCCCTGTCCTCTCCGTTATCAGGTAGACATTCAGATCAGCTCCAGTGTCCACAACCATCACCTCTGTCCGACCTATCAACATCTTCCCATCATCAATCTGGAACCCCCAACTATACTCACTACCGAATCCATCCCCCTTCAACCACCCCTCATACTCCTGGACCTCACTCGTGCCCGCAATGCACCCGACATACATGGCCATATCCTCCCTCAGCATTCTCCGGCAGCGGCATCTTCGTCAGGATGTCCGACACGGCAACGCGCCCGCCAGGCTTCAGCATGCCGTGCATCTTGCGGGACACGGCCGGCTTGTCGGCGTGCAGGACTAGGTTGATGACGCAGTTTGAAATGATGCAATCTGCGGCGTGGTCCGGCAGGGGGACGGAGATGATACTGGTCTTGAATGAAGGAGATGTGGGAAGTAGGACCGGGCTGGAGGATTTGATGCGGTTCGCACGAGCGACCATGTCCTGGCACAGATGTTAGCAAAGGAAAAAGGGGAAAAGGAGAAAAATCGAAGGGAGGGAAGTACGTCATTCATATCAATGCCGATGGCGCGGCCAGAGGGACCGACTTTGGTTGCGGCCAGGAAGATGTCGAAACCGACCCCGCTGCCGAGTTCGATAACTGCCTCGCCCTGTTAAGGGTTACTATCGGTTGAGCTGGAATGGCTTGGGAAAAGCATCCTCCTTCAGGCTGGTAATGGCGAAGGGGTTGCCGCAGCTTAGGCCGAGTTTGGCATCCTGGGAATGTTGGTGAACTCCTCGGCGCTGTAGCCAAAGGACTTGGCCACAGTCTCGCCGTACTTGACACTGGTGATGCGAGACGCGGAACTGTGATGCTCACGGACTTGGTCGTAGAACTTGGCGGAGTCCATGTTGACCGGTGTTCCGACTCGAGATGATCTTGGGTTGAGGTTGAGGGTTGAGGTTGAGTTAGCAATAGATGTCCTGGACTGGGGGGTACAATGGTCTGGTATTTATCTTGACTCTTGATCGCAGAAATCCGGGGCAAGTCCCTTCTGCTGTTCCATCGACTCGTGCCAGCGTGTGCATTCCCACTTGTGGCTCCTCTTCCCGAGGATGTCATAACAAATCACCTAACTTGCCTAACCAAAAGCAGTAACTTTCTGGCTTGTGACTGAGTTTTGTTACGTTTCGCTTCGTCTATCTCACAACCGACATCAGAAATCAAAACCTTGCTGGATGCCAACCCTTCCTCTTTTGATAACAAACCACGGACTATCACTGGCACTCGGCCTTGCTCTTCTGCGCTCTATGGAGCCCGAGCCTTACCGGAGTCGCTTGCACAAGTTCTCATGCAAGCCACCCAGTCATGACAGCAGCTCGGCAACGGGAGAACCAGCGGCGGCATCGGGCGAAAGTGAAGCGCCGAGTTGATGAGCTCGAGGGAGCATTGGCATGCACCAAACGCAGGCTTGAAGATGCGCTCCACCAGATCGAGACCTTGACCGCCGAGGTCCAGCAATTGAGGTCTGAAAGCCCTCATAGACTGCATGAATCGGGCATGCCACAGGAACCGCCGTTGCCGTCAACCACCTGCCTTCAAGGCGACAGCGATGTCGGCGTTGCAAATGAAGAACGCATCAGTCAGAAACCTTCCCAAACCGTTTCGTTCCTGAGGGCAGCCACGCCCGACATCTGCTTGGGTTCTTGTAGCACACATTCCAAACAAAGGGAGCAGGTTAATAGCCACCTCAGAATCGACAAATCCCGCCGATTCAGATACGCAGAGGACTCGAACGACAAACTCCGCCAAAGCCACAGGCTGATATCGTATCCGCCTCCAGTCTTGACAACCCCAGCGATAACTGCCCTCTCCCGCCACCGCCGAGCGTGGGCGAGTCGACAATCTCCTGCCGCGACGCCTACACCATCATCCAGCAGCGCAGCTCTCCGGAGTTTGAACTCTCGGTCGCCAATGAGTGGCTGAAGCCAGGCGTCCGGCGAGCCATCATTCCGGGAAACGGGTGTCGTGTCCAGACGCATCTGCTGTTTGCGTTCGTCGATCAGATGATTCCGATTTGACAATGAGATGTTGCCGGAATCAAGCGGCAGTTTCTCGGGCCTGAACCGCGGTAACGAGGATGGGCGGCGTTGCAAAGGAAAGGGTGGAAGGGTTGGAATTTCGACTTTCCAAACCCTCTTGCGCTCCACGCCTTCGCTCCTGCCGTCATTGGCCAGCTGCCGGCGGACAGCGGGGTTCTATTATTTTTCAACGTCTCCCTTTCCTTCCTACCCATCCCCTTCCTCCTCGACCCACCATTTCATTACCTCCCAACTCATCCCAAGAATGAAACACTTCAACCCCTGGGCCACGTCTCATCGGCGTGCGTAACTACGAAGCCGCCAGAACCTTCTACACTGCCGTCCTCGCGCCTCTCGGTCTCAAGCTCGTCTACGACAGCGAGGTCCTCGGCCAATGCCCCAAGAAAGTGCGCACCCTCGGCTACGGCCCGGATAAGGACCATGAGCTGGTGAACATCTTCGAGTTCGGCGACGAGGCCGCGCCGCCCGGGAAGGGCTTCCACCTGGCATTCGACGCCCCGACGAGAGAAGCCGTGGTCGAGTTCCATGCGAAGGCCATGGAGGCGGGGGGGGACGGACAACGGGCTGCCGGGAGTGAGGGAGAATTACGGGGAGCACTACTTTGCGGCGTATGTGATTGACCCGGATGGATGGCGGTTGGAGGCGGTCTGCAAGAAGCCGGATTGGTGAACTGGAGGGACTCAAAATCGGGACTCCCACCGTGGGAAAAAAGTGGATGGATTAGAAGCAGGCTTAGCATGATACCGATATTGAACTGCATCCTCCTCTCACCAGTCTTCTATACCGAGCAGCGCGAGGTAACGGGCGCGGGGGTAAATGGTAAGATGTCATATTCTTTGGTTCTTTCGAGGTGCAGGTCGGAGATGACTTGGAAGGCGATATGTTGAGGGCGGGGGATTGGGAGTGATGTGGATGGCGCTGCTTGTGGTGGCGGGCGGGCTTTGGAGGCCTGCCTTGGTGGATTCTGTGATGCTTAGGATGAGAATCGGTTGGTGCGAATGACGATGCCATGAGAGACATCACTCAACTGAAAGAGCTGGCATCACTGCTGTCAACATCTAACTTCTAGCAGCGAACAGCGAGGACCCCAAATCAATAGTTTAGAGCACTCGACATGTCGGGGAGGCTGAGAGTGAGGTTTCAACTTTAAAGAATGACAGGAAACTGCCGACTCGGTCAAATCCATTGTTGCGAAATGTATCAACCACAGATTGTCCGGATATCGTCGGTACTAGTACTTTCCCTCACAATGAGAAACCAACGGTGCAGCAAGTGCGCGCTCATCACCACCGAGCTCGCGCTGTCTCCCGCTTTCAAAGGTGCCGAACTGGCCCACCACATCAGCTTCAATGCCCTTGAACAGTCTGCCGCGGCGGGCTGTGGTCTCTGCCGGCTGCTTCGCCAGTATCTCATCCACCATGCCCCCACGGAGATCGACGTCCCTCACGTTAAGGCCGAGGAGATGATTGACAAGCCCATCACCATCGGGCGTCCAAGGGCTACAAGGCACTCACGGTCTCGATCGGCGACATCAACACCGCCATCTACGATGCCCATTCCGGCGAGGCCAGCAGGAACGGGAAGGCAAGCGTCTCCGATGCCAGGCCCATTTGTGGTACGGTGCTCTGTTCTTAGTCCCCGTACCTTGATCTTACATCGACCGCCAACCTTGCCGATCCTCCACCATGCTAAGATATAGGATACTGATGACAACGCAGCCTTCTCGCCAGAAACCTGTCCATCTGACGTCGACATGCTCGCCAGAGAAATCATCCGCCCCTGGATCGGCCGTTGCTTCCTCACCACGGGCCTCAAATCCCCGCCTGCCAGCCTCCACCGGTACTGCGTCGTCAAGAACGGACGCTGTGTCCGACTCCCGCGTAGGCGAGACCTACCTTCCATGCCCACATGCGTCATTGACGTCGCCCTCGACGACGCAACATGTCACCTCCGCGTGCGCCAGCACTGGACACCCCGCGACAAGTACGACCACCGCGACCCCGACTGCGCGCAGTACCTCATCCTCAGTTACTGCTGGGGCTCGGGCGGGAGCAACGACTCCGCCAAGACAACCCGGGCCAACCTCTAGAACCGGATCAAAGCCATCGACGTCGCCTCTCTGCCCAAAACCATCCGCGATGCAATTCAGCTCACCCGCGCCCTCGGCGAGCGCTACCTCTTCGTTGACGCGCTGCGCATCATCCAGCCCGACCCCTCCGACGACACCAACGCGAGGACAGCGACTGGATAGCTGAGGCACCAAAAATGGGCGAGTACTACGGCAATGCGCTCTGCACCATCGCAGCGACCGGCGCGGCCGACTGCGCAGAGGGGTTGTTTATGGAGCGGCCCGCGCAGCGATACCCCGCCGTCTCGTGCGCTCTGCCTTCGTGGACGACCCCTGAGGAGAAGGTCGAGACGCTGCACATCCGCCCCAGCACGCGCACGCCCCTGTGGTGGGACATGGTTGTGAAGTCGCCGCTGTATCGGCGTGGGTGGGCGGTCCAGGAGCGGGCGCTCTCGCCGAGAATACTACACTTCCGCGAATGCGTTGTACTGGGAGTGTTCGGCAATGCGGGCGGCCGAGTATCGACCTGGCAGGCTGACTGTTGCGGAGTCGGTGGCGGTGATGCAGTTTGCGAAGTATTCGAGGACGGAGGTGCTGTGCTGGGCATGGGATCGGTTGGTTGAGAGGCATTGCTGGGCGAAGTTCACGTATACGAGGGACAAGCTGCTGGCGCTATCCGGCGTGGCGAAGAGGGCGAATGCGTTTCATCCGTGCCGGTATGTGGCGGGGATATGGGCCGAGAATCTGATTGAGGGCCTGGCGTGGCACACGAGGTTTTATAAGGCGGGGGGCCCGAGACGGCCGGCGAAGTATATCGCTCCGTCTTGGTCGTGGGCAACAGGTAAGAGCCCAGGGCAGTACCGCCGCATCGGTTGGGCTACTATCGCCTCATGGGGCCAGGATCTTCCCAAGATGGGAGGGAAGTGGTGCGGGTGGTGTAGGCTCGGCTTCAGGTTCCAAGGGATGGGAGATGGTGAGCGCGGCGCCACCTTCGGGTCTGCGTCTCTGTTTCCTCGCCCACCCCAAATGGAAAGCAGACAGTGTGCTGATTTACATTTTCTGAAACTGGATCTTCGCGACTGAGGTGATGCAGCATGCTCGGGATCGGAATCGTCCCTTTCCCACTCAGAGCCAAGCCTATGGTAAACAAGCGTAGTCGGAGCGCACAACTGTAAAAGGGTCGGCTGCTGAGCGCGCAAACAAGGTTTGAGGAGGCCACCTAACTCAAGCATGCATGGTGGTGTTCTGGGACGATGTTTGTCGCCAAGCTAACACTGTGTGAGTGCATCGAAGTGGGACGGGGCCGCGACTGCCGAGCATCCCGAGCATCCCTTCTGGAAGCTTGCGTTGCCGGGTTGGTGCCTGTCTAGGCCGAAGCGAGTACGTGAGCCCTTCCGTGTCGACTTGCATAAGAACTGCCGGAACCGTCCTGTTGTGTTCAGGACATGGCATTCTGGAAAACTACGACTGCGGATGTTGGCTCGATGAAGCCCTTTTACGGCACCCGGCGCGATACAGTGTGTTCGTCAGTAGCTTACTCCTAGACTAGTTAGTTCCCAGTCTCCCACTCCAATGCTGCAACTTGGGAACTCGGTGGTTCTCTTTTCCTTCGCTTCCTCCCTGATGCTGACCCCGCAATCGGACCCCAGAAGTCCAGGGTTCGCGGGACGAGGCCTGTGCGTCCCCTGCTCCACGGCCGAGCTCACTGGTGAGCTTGCCACCCTTGGCAGGCTCCACCTTCCGCCTGCAGCTCTTGTAATACCGTCACGACATTACAGAGACATCCTGAACCTCGATCAGTTTTCCAGTCTTCCGAAAGCTTTAGCAAAGCCAAATTCTGTGTCCCTGAATACAGACTACCTGCTGCCTGACCAACGAAGCGGGGTTGTACGCTCTGGCTTGGTTTGCCAGCGCAGGAAGGTGCACAGGACCGAAAGTTACCCTCTTCCCGGGGTCCCTCGTGTACTTCCAGCTGTTGGCGTCAGGGCTCCATCTGCGTTTCGCAGGCTCCGACGCGTTGTCGCAACCACTGCTCCATCTCCATCCAGACGACCTCCGCCAGCGCCGAGCAAACGAGCTCACTTGCGTCCTTCCAGCTTGCGTCTTCGAATTCATTCCTTGCTCTCCAAGCCTCCAGTTTGCCGATTACCGCGACGGATAGCGCTGAGCATCGCATCAAGGAGCATTGTAGACAAAAACTACCAACCGCACCTAGCAACAAGTGACAACCCTGCCTCTGAGGGGCGAAATGACCAAGAGGCTGCCCGCGACAACCGATTCAGCTCCAACTTCATCGCCGCACCCACTCCAATCTTCCGGCGACCCTCAAGCTTTCTTGACCCCGCCGATTCCCTCTTGAGCTCCCCGCCGTGTGCGACCCTGCCGACCGACCCGAGCCCGAGCGCCTCTCGCGTGCGCGCCGACAGCCCTTAGCACAATGGACGAATCACTAGAAACACACTCGACCTCGGCCTCGGCCTTCTCTGCGTCGGCCGGTGGAGCGGCCGCCTCTTTCCTTTCGGGGCTCTTCAATTCCGTCGAGACCATCTCCCGTGCCACCTCGCCGGGACTCCCTTGCGGTGATCATCAATATGAAGACGACAAGAAGCGCTACAGGCCCCGCACCTACAGCTACTTCAGACTGCTGCCCTTTCCGGTCGAGGACGACTCGCACCGGGATGCTGCGCTCAACGGAATCCTCAAGAATCTCTACATCTCCGTCATGGCCGAGGACTTCTCGCCGGGAGCCGTCCACTGGACCCGCGAGCTCCAGGGGTGGCTGAATCTCAAGTTCGAGATGACGAGGGGACGGCGCGCTCAGCTTGCCCTCCTTTACTACCATCTGGCCCTTGCCCTGGCTTGGATGGCAATACGGCAGACCGCTTCTCCCGGATGGTCATCACCTTGACGAGGTGAGGATCCCATTTCTCTTCTTAATACCTGCCCTGATCACTAACCGGAAGCCAACTGCAGGAAAAAGCACTACCTGAAACCCGGCGAGGACCTCACGCTCGACTGGCGACCGCTATGGAAAGAAATAAAGGCATTGGTTTTGCCATCAGAGGTTGCCTCCCATCAGGGGTCGCGGAGGAGATCCCAGAAGCATCTCCTGAAACTTTGTCTCCACGCAAGCTCGTACTTTGACCCCAAGGAGCGGCGGGCAATTCTCGAAGAGCTTCTTCCTTACTTCAGTACCTCGGCCATGTCCAACGCCTACATCGTCGCGGGCGCCTTAAACGCGATGCTGCCCACGGCCCCGCACCTCCCACCGAACCCCAGTCGCAGCCTTCAGACTTTGTGCCGACTTTCTTCCACTTATGGTCTCTCATGACCAGGTCCAAAGCCTTCGATGTCTGTTTCATCGATATCTTCTCGCGCATGGCCCGGGATTACCTGGGTTGCACTCATGTGCCGTTCACGGAACATGGCATCTTCACCCGCGAGCAGTCCGACCTCATCTTCACCGCGATCTGAGGTTGACAGAGATCCCCGTCGGCCAGGCAAACTCGCCGTATACCTCGCTCGACTACGCCTCCGGACTGGGCATCTACCTCGAGAAGGATAGGAAGAAGTACCCGGTTCCCTACATGATTGCTAGGTGGATCACGCACTCGTTGTCTCCCCTTTGCCTCAAACAAGAGAGCTCGATTTTGGCCAATCTCGAGGGCCTTATGGAGTCGATCGACACCTTCTTCCATCCGTCGAACCAGGGGGCGTGGACCAGCTTTTTGGCACAGCTTACTTTCTTCCTGACTGATATCTTCGTGTCTCGCTGGAATCGTGAGCAGAGTGGCGAGCTGGATGTTCCTGCAGACCGCCGGATAAACGACGAGCTGAAGAGGCGTTTTGTGCTCTCGCTCAAGGAGGTGACCTTCATGGGTCTGTTTGCCAAAAGCTCCAAGGTTGTTAACTATTACTACTCGACTCTCCAAGGTCTGGCGTACCTTGAACCCGACCTCATGCTCCGGGCGCCCTCCAGCGGTTTTATCCCAGCTTACAAGGACTCGTCGAGGTCCACCGGACGACGTCAAGTCTCTGCGGCCTCCAGATGATTGCCAACATCATGTCCAAACAGAAGGGGTACAGGTGTCACATCACAGCGTTGCTGGCGCTGGCGCTTCCCGGCATCGATGCGAATGATCTGGGCAAGACACAATACACCCTCAACTTCATCCAGAGTGTGGCCTACAGCATTCCGTTCGTGCCGCTGGTGCGCGAGGATGACAACATCCACGACACGAGCCTCGCCATGAACTGGGTGCAAGGCGAGATGGAGAGGATGGAGCGCGAAGGGCAGGATGTCAAGATCTGCTACAAGGAGGAGCTCACAGACGAGGACGAAGCCAACATCCTGCGTTCATCAACCGCTGGTCTCGGCGAGTTTGTGCTTGCTCTCCTGGGCAAGGTGTTCGCCCTGCTCGAGAACCTGCCGGACTCGAGCCATCTCCGCACGGGTTCGCCGGAGGACAATGTCATCAACACGCTTCCCGCCGCCCTCACACCTCTTTTCGCGTCCCTCTCGCCGGAGCTCTTCGACATGGCACTCGACAAGTTGGCAACCTTCGTCTCCAGCCACGTCGTCCATCAGGCTCGGGACGCTATGGCTTGGATCTGCAATGCACTGTGCAAAGTTAACCCAGAGAAGACGCTGAAGGTATTCATCCCCATGCTGATCGTAAACATCCGCAACGAGATCGACTACAACGGCGCAGCCTCGGACCGTAGCACGGCACCGAGGTGCTGCCCCGCGATCGGGCTCTTGTCTGGCATGTTAGCCTGCTCAGCATGTGCGTGGTCCATGTCGGCGCCGAGGTGTTGAAGTATAAGTCGGAGCTTTTTGGCATTGCCGAGTACATGCAGGAGAAGTGCCGCGGCCTGCCCACGATCCACATCTCGAACTACATCCACCACCTGCTGCTCAATTTGACGCACACTTACACCATGGATATTGCTCTTCACGAGCGCGATGTGATTGCCCGGGGCTTGGACATCCATGACTGGGGCCGCACTACCGCGCCGTCGGAGCTGACCATCAAGTGGCACCGTCCGTCGCCTGCCGAGATCCTCTTTGCGGTGGAGCTCTTTGAGAGCCAAGCCAAGAGCGCAGCCCAACGGCTTGAGCAGCTCATGAGCGACGATCCGCCGGTCAGCAGGAAGGGAAAGAACAAGGAGTGGTCCGACGAGCTGTCGCGGAGTCTCACTGCCCTTAGGCTGATCATCTCCGGTGTCGCCACGCTCTTCGATCCGATCCGCGCATCCGGAGAGAGGAACAGGCAGGCTACCAACGGTGGCGGCAAGACTGATGGAGATGGCGACACCATGATGGAGGAGGACGACGATCCCCTCGCCGAGGTTGCGGATGACGACGAGCTGAAGCGTCAGTTCCACTACCCAGCCGGATATCTCCTGACTCCGGAGGATCCAGTGTACGAGCGCATCCACGGTCTGCGCGAGGATATCGGAAGACTGCTGTCCAAGACACATGCCTTCCTGAACGCGAACCAGGAAGACGACGTGGCGTGCTTCACCGCGTTGTATGCCACGTATAGGACGTGGATCACAGACGTTGGCATCGAGCGGTCGGCGCACCCGCTCGAGCGGCTCGTCCGTCTCTACAAGGCCGACATCTCGCCGTTCAAGATCAGCGGGCTACGGAAAGTCTACCCGCGGCCGCTGCTCGTCAAACGCGCGGATGCATACCACCTGCAGCGCGTCAAGTACAACTCGGCCTATCGCAAGAAGAGCGAACTGGACAAGCAACTGCTGCTTGACCTCGCCGAGTCTTGCACCTCGTCGTACTCGGATGTACGTCGGGTAGCGCAGGGTGCCCAAGACTCGTCGCTCAAGGTGCTCCTTGGTGGGAGGCCGCTCGTCATTCCGGTTGTCTTGGCTAGGCTGCGGAAAGCGCTTGACGAGAACGATCATGACCGCATCAAGGGAGCGATGTACACGCTCTTGTTCACGACTCTTATCAAGACCGTCATGCGCGATTGGAGATTTGCGCCGGACCTAATGCGGTTGTACATTGAGACGGCCGGCGTCGATAAGGCTTCAATCCAGAGCCTCGGGTCCTCCGCGCTGTATCCCCTCCTTGACTTTGGAAAGCCCCTCGAGCGCATGATCATCTTCGACCGGGACATTGTTGACACCATCAAGCCTGCAGACGACTGCTCGGCCATCATCAAGCGGCGCAACGACTTCATCAAGGAGCGCCGGACCAAGGTCGAGGCGAAGAAGGCTGCGCTGGGGTTGGAGCTGACCAAGAAATCGCGCGAGTCACATTGGAAGGTGGCCAACAGATGCACCATCTTTGCACTGAACCTCTCCCTCCGGTTCGACACGCTTGCGAACCCCGAGTTCATCGACCTCATCGCCCACGGGGCAAACGACCAGCACCCGAGCTTGAGAGCGAACTACCTTTCAGCGTTTTCCGCAATCTTCACCGCCATCGACATGCGCGCCATCTACAACCACAACTACAAAAATTACCTCACCGAGGCGGAGAAGGACGTGAACAAGTTTCAGATGTCGGTGCCGTCTGACGACCCCGATCTCACTGAGAAGTTCCTCGCGCAGTTCGAGAAGTACGACAACGTCGAGTACTTTGTGGACAACGACTACCCAGGGTGGCTGGTGTGGGGCAAGACCTTCACCGTTTCTCGCGCGAACCCCAAGCCGTTCCTGGACTACGACGACGTCGAGAACGCGGTGCGCGAGCAGATCGGTAGGGTCTCACCAGGGATGGTTTCAAGCAGTGTTTCGACTATCTCAAGCAGGAGCCTAGGGACGCCGGTGCCGACAGATTCCGCATGCAGAACTTCATCCTGCTGATGAACGTGTTCGACCTGATGCACTATGGGAAGACGGCCGCCACGTTTGAGGATGTGGTGGAGCTGGTCAGGGATGTGTATGGAGATGGGAGTGACAAGCATCAGCATCGTGCCACGGCCGAGATTCTTGGCTCGTTGCTGGGTGGCAGCATTGATGATCCGAAGGAGATGCGCGACAAAGTCTGGAGCTTTGCGGCGCCGATGATGCTCAAGATCATCGCCGACGATCTGACACCAGATAACCTGTCGTATTGGATGACGTGCTTGCATGTCATCATCGATTCCAAGGATCCCAGGCGGTCGCGGGAGTTGACCGAGGCGCTGGCGTCGTTCCGCCTGGACATGAACTCCAACGCCGCGTTCAAGGAATCGTCCAAGGTGCAACTGGTTGAGTTCATCATCAACGACGCCGGCTGGCACTTCCGGCACGAGAAGCCGATCCTCGAGGACTGCCTGGCACACATTGACCACCCCTACAAGTCGGTGCGTGAGTCAATTGGTAGGATCATTGGCACCATCTACCGTACACGGTACCACGAGTCATTCAAGGATGTATCAACCCTGCTGGAAGAGAACAAGGCCGAGTCATCGATCGGCCTCCGCGCGTACCAGCCGTCCGAGGAATTCTCTGCCACCATCAAAGACGTCTTCGCCCGCCTCGAGAAGTGGCGCCACGAGCGCACCCCCGGACAACAAACTCCCTCCAGCTACACCTCGGGCTCCAAAACCGTCCTCATATGGCTCGACAGCATGCTCTCATCGCAAGAATGCATCCAACTCGTCCCTTTCTTCCCCGACCCCTTCATCGACCAGCTCCTGCACATGATGGACGTCAAAGAAGACCCGGAGCTCATGAAGCTCGCCTACCACGTTTATCGCCACCTGCCAAACATCCCGTTCCGCTCGGGCGAGGACGACGCCTTCATCGCCGCCCTCATCCGCGTCGGCAAGACCGCATCCTCGTGGCACCAGCGCCTGCGCGCCCTCGTCAACATGCAGGTGGTTTACTTCCGCCGCCTCTTCCTCACCCAGCCCGCCCAGCGCCAGATGCTCTTCGACGCCGTGGGCGACATGCTCGCCGACCCGCAGCTCGAGGTTCGCGACTGCGCAAGCGCGACGCTGGCGGGCATGATCCGCTGTTCGCCCGCCAAAATCCGCAATCCCATCATCTACCAGCTCAAAGAACGCTTTGAGACACAGTTGAAGCTCAATCCGATTCCGAAGAGAAAAGTACCGGGCACGGACACGCCAGTGGACACGCAGAAGCAGATTGTGCGGCGGCATGCGGCGGTGCTGGGCTGGGTGCGCTGATCGAGGCGTTTCCGTATGCGACGCCCCCGCCGAAGTGGATGCCAGAGGTGCTGGCGCATTTGGCTACGCGCGCGGCGAGCGACCCCGGCGTGGTGGGGAAGGCAACCAAGGCGATACTGGCGGAGTTCAAAAAGACGAGGCAGGATAGTTGGGGGGTGGATCAGAAGGTAAGCCTTTTGTTTTTCCCTTGCCTTCCACAGATAGCGTGGTGTGTGCGTGTGTGGCAGAGGTGTGTGTGCTAACAGTGGTTTGCAGTACTTCACTAGCGAGCAGTTGGAGGATCTGGAGGGCGTGCTCTGGAAGAGCTACTTTGCTTGAGCAGCTTGCCTGGATGTTTGTTGCACTATGGATGGATCAATTCCTGTCGCGGCGGGACGCAACGGTGGGCTGCGTTCAGCGGTGGCGTGGTGTGGCTTCGCGATGAAAGGGCAGGACGATTGGCGAGGAAGGATGGCAAGAGCCTCAACGATGATGGGTGGGTGGAGCAGCGCAGTATTGGTAATGATGAATACGTTTTCTGCCATGTACTTCTCAAAAACATGGCAAGAGGGATCATGATGAGTGTATGGACAGACGCAGGATAGCTGATCATAGCTGGTGAGAAGGGAAGGGACTGGCTGGATGGTGAAGAGGATAGAACGGTGGTAACAGGTAAGAGATGCTTGGTGCAGCAGTAATATTTTTTTGGAAGACGGAAGAGAAAAGGAGGGTTTCATAGTGCCGGTGTCGTTTGGCAAAATAAAAAGTCAGCGTTCAGCATCCAGCGCTGGGGATCATATACTTGGATGTTTGAAGTAGCGAATGCTGGTGGAGTCCGTTCCACGCATGCGTAACCAACCGAATGGATGATGCGACGAGATATGTCAAGAAGGAGAAGAGGGAAGAGATTGCAACAAGGGTCAGAAAATGGAGAGGGAAAAATGCAAAACTTGGTGCATGGAACAGCAAAAGCTGATCGACCCAGGGATCGAACCTGGCACCTTCTCGGTGGGAAGAACCCCATTAAATTCACTTTGTGAACGAGACGTGATAACCACTACACCAGTCGACCGTTGTTTTGTAGGCTCCGACTTTCATCTTAAGATAAACACTCCAGCGTAGCCGCGCTACACAAACTCATCTTGACCTGCCCATTGCTTCACCTCCAACCCCAACAGCGGGCTCAACTAACGCCGCAAACTTAATACAAACTCAACATTAAGACAAGAAAAGCCGCACGCAGCACTCACCCAAACTCCTCAGTGTTCCAGACTATCCGCTGACCAAGACCAATTTTCCTCTCCGTTTTTAGTTACCACACAAGTTCTCTGATTCAGATGCCTTACATAGTGCCATCTTCACAGTTTCCATGCGACCCTTGCGGATATCCGTCACTGCTCTGAGTAGCCCCATCCACCCAATGACACAGAATCGGCTGATTCCGCCTACTTACATAGTCGCGCGACAGCTGTGATAGCTGAAATGCACACGCGTCTTGTATGCGCCCACACCGTGTCAGTAGCTTCGTATAATTGTCGCATATTTCATGCACCGGAGATATCGCTTGGAGTTCTTGGAAGGAAGGACTTGAGGGATCTGTGGGAGGGGTGCCCCGATGGGAGGAGCGCGTAGATCAGTAGGAGGTACCGGTTCATCACTCAGCGCATCATTTACCGGACAGCGTGGTATGATAAGATAGAGTGGGAGGTGTGGTTGAGGATGGGAGAGTGACGGGTGGTGACGGGTGAGAGGTGGAACATGTGCTAACAGTAGACGAAGCAGAGCGGGAATCCACGAGGCATGCTCCATGGATGGGTTGTGGGAAGGGAATCCCGCGGCGGGATCCCGAAGTGAATACTTAAAGCGAGTGCTTCATCGTTCTGCCCATTCATTTTCTGCTTCAATAAGGTAAACTCAGACTTGTCACCCTTTTATAGTCTCACATGATAGACGAGGAGACATTGATGAATCCCATCCAGACTGGATCGTTTGTACTCGCCTGAAGAAGATTACCAGTCTCTCACTGTGTATGGGTTGTTTCACTCAACTGATTCTGTGGTTAAAGACAACAACTTAGTGCCTGTTCCGAATCATGGGTCGGTTGGAAGAGTTACACTAGGTACTGGATAGCTGCGACATTGAGAAGCACAGCTACACCTGTTGAAGGTCCCTTTGCCCTTTGCTGTAGCCCGTCAGTTAGTCACACCCCAGTACGACACCGCAACATGGTCCGGTTGATACCCCATACACACTTCCACTTCTTCCTATCTCTTCTCAACCCTCACCCAGAAATCCCGAACCAACCAAACCCATTATTCCGAATCCTCGGCGGGTTAATCGGGTCTGCCAACGACCAGTTATACCGACGTACCAACTAACAGTACACCTCGTCAGTCAGCTACCCATCAGCACACAGTTACCACACGCCAGGTAAAACTGACTCACCTCCCCAATCACCTTCCAACCTCCACCATCGCAATCCCCTTCCCCACACAAACAAACTGCCCACTCCCAAAAGCCAACTCCACCCTCCGATTCATCTGCACCAGCCTCTCCGCGTCCAACCCCTCCTCCAACCACCTCTCCGGCCGGAAACAATCCGCATCAGCGCCCCAAAACCCCTTCTCCCGATTCCCATGCCACATCTGGTTCCCCGTCGCCACCAGCGTGCCACCGGCAGGGGTACCCGCACAACATGTCCCCGCACGGGGCACTTCTTTATACATGGGGGGCGCGCAGAGCGGGGGAAGAGCCGGAGCCCTTCGCGGATGACGGCTTGGAGGTAGGGGAGGGTGCGGGCTTGGGCGTCGCGGATGACGACGGCATCGCTTGAAGCGGGTGGGGCTTGGGTTGATGCTGCAGAGTGCGCGGCATCGAGCTCGGCTTGGAGGCGCGCGTAGGTCGCTGGGTGGGTGAGCAGGAGCAGGAATGTTGTATAGAGGAGCGAGGAGACTGTGTCGGAGCCGGCGACGCTTTCCATGGGGGTTGAGTTAGTTTGGGGGTGAGTTGGGACGGAATGGGGACCTACAACTGGATGCCGACCTCTTGCTTGAGGCCCTCGCCTCGCAGGCCGAGATCGATGAAGGACTGCAGCATGTCGCGTTTGGGAGCTGCGTTGGGTTTGAAGCGTTTGGCAATGATGTCGCTTGCGTGGCTGGGGAGAATTAGACCAAGATGTTCGGTGAGGCCATCTGCTAAATGCTAGGGAGGGGGGAAAGGTGGGGGGTGGGCAGAACTTACCCGACCATGGCGCCAAACCCGCTCTCGTCTCCATCATTAGGCAGCAGGTAATAGAAAGGCCAGGTGCGTAGTATTCTCCAGAAGGTCATGTAGTTGCCCACAGCCATCAGGATGGGCACCGTCGCATCGTTCACGGCCAGGACACCCTTGGTATCGCGGTCTTCCTTCACATTCTCAAAAGACTCGCTCCAGGCGATCTCCCCAATCGCGTCGAGCGCGTAGAAGTGTGCTTTCTCCTCGAAGTCCATGGGCGTGACTTTGTCAGGGGTCGAAACATATTTCCTTTCAATGAGGTCGATCCATGCGGCGAGGGCTCTGTCGGTACCCTCTTCGAAGTGATCGACTCCCTTGCCTGTGTACTAGCGTGGGCCAGGATGTCAGGAGGACGCTATAAACGCAGGTGGAAAAAGAGCCCCTTACAGCTGGCATGATGTATTTCTTGCGCTCCTTGCGAAGCTCAGGGTCCAGCATGCTGAAGATATTGTCTCCGCCGCGAGAGATGCGGCCGATCCTGTACCATTCCGATTTTCTGTAATCAGATCGGACTCCCGAGATCCGATACATTGCCTCTACGTCAGTGCATACGACCTTATCGGGTGCGATCCGTATGATGGGGCCTCAACAGGTTGTATTAGTTCCAAGACTAGAAACAAGTGTGATACTCATAGCTCTAGGACACGTAAGCAGCCTACCGTATTGGTCCGCCAAGGCCGGAACCTCTTTGGAAAAGGTTCCATCAAGGTACCGCTTGGTCAACCACAGGGATGTCCATCCAGCGAAGGGAGGCCCGGGGATATGGCGGAGGCGGTACCACCTCTTGGCCCTTCGGATGCCATGGACAAATAGAAGAAGGCTCAGAGAGTATAAAATGCGGCCTGTAGAAGGCCCAGAGGTTGGATTGTCCAACAGAGCGGTAAGGAGGCTCATGGTGGCGGTGCAGTGCCTCACTCCAAGGTTAAAGCAGGAGATGCTACGTCCCGAGCAGGAGGACGAAGCCCAGCACAAGCACAGGGCGTAGGGATAAATACCCCGACAACAGTCCATGCACATGGGCCAAGGGAGCCATGGTCGCGGAAAAGAACGATAGGTCTTGGGATAGACGCCCAACAACCCGGAATAGACAAGCGGTAAACCCCGCGGCAACAAAGCACACCAATCTCTCGGACTCCCCCTCTCTGAGTTGCCCGTCGCCTCAGCAGTCCTTGCCCTACCCCCAACTTTGAATAGCCATGGACCGCAAAAGAAGTTGAGCATGTCCATCTGTTTTGGCACCAACAATCTCTTCATCTTCACTTGGTGAACGAAAGTGTTTTGATCCACGTCATGGTGAGGCGTGGAGAATTGTCATGAGTCCGGCTCCTAATAACCTCACTTCGCCCTTTCTCGCACCGTGATCCTGTCCCGTAACCCACCGGGCGAGCTGTGTTGGCCGTTCATGGCCGGCTGTGGACCAGTGACAGTTCTAAGTGGCAGCGCCTCGGTCGATTCAGTGGAAGCCCTCGAGAGTCATTCACCTTGATGCGGCAAATCACCTTGCGCCATCGAAGCAAACTGCAGGGTTTCCTCGGCGGCGTCTTGCCTGCTGCACAGTGGTGAGTTACAAAAAGGCCGGCCTTGGTTTTTAGAACATGCCATCGTCACAGGTCGCCGATCAGGCGGGGGACGGAAATTTCGAGGTGGTGCAGTCGTGGGTTTGATTCCGATGGGAGCCGAGCGTTCAAAGGTACATACATATACTTACATCTATCTACGAGAAAGTCTGCAGCGTGCGCCGTGCAAAACAAATTCGTCGGTTAGCAAGGCAGATACTCTCCGAATTCCGTCTCTTAGACCGTCTTGAACAAATACTTACGGCCTGCTCCTTCAGATCAAGGCCACACCCAACCAACGCCACAATACCCTCAACAGCTGCCTTCCGCATTCTAGTCACGCCTGCTACAGGCCCAGTCGAAGAACTTGTTCTCGAAGGCTGTGATGTAATCGGCAGGCTGCAGTTCCTCAAACCCGGCCGTGATGGTCACGAGGACGCGATGTGCGGTGACAACAACGAACTCACCCGCCCGAGGCGGTCTCGACGTCGAATGAGGCCGTGGTGCCCCATGTGCTGCTACCCTTTTATTGTACGTTATCGTCGCCAATGCTTGGCCTGTTGGGATGCGAGACTCATCACCTAGACTTGTACGTCTTTGGTTTCACCGCGGTCGACTCCCTGATCTCACGCTTGAGCACATCTCCACGTACTCGGTGCTTTGCCCTCTCTTTTACACGAGCGTTGCGACCTGCTCCTGGTAACGGGGTTTACTCGCCGATGACTGGCTGAGGTGCAGGCGACATGCTTTAGCCCTTGTGATTCCGTGCTGGAAGTTAATGATGTTGCAGCTTGAAGTTCAGGAACTTCTGTGATATACCTGCAGGTTGAGCTTGAACAGTTGGCTGTCTTCGTTAACTGAGGTGCTCACTGCCAAGTGTCAGGTCTATAGAAGAGATGGCTAATTTTGGATAGTGCAAATCGAACGAGGCACACATGAAGAGAACCTACAGTGGAAGAAGCAACAAAACCAAGAAGCTCACCCGCTCACTCCCACTTAGGTGAGTTCACCTTGCGAACCTCCGCATTCCCAGGACCACCCTAGAAATTGCAGCCGAGACACTGCCAGCCAAATGGACACGTTGTCCACAATCTTTACTCCTGAAAGGTCATGGAATCAGTTATCTGAACAGAGCGCGAATCATGGCGACGGTCTGGCTACCGCGATCCGTAACCCGCACCTCCTGGACGAGCCGCTCCGGCAGGTTGAGCGCCGCAGCCACTTCGAACTCCTCCAGCAATGGATCACAATCATCTGGGAGACACTTGTTGAGTCCCAATTCCTGGATGCCCTCGCCGACACCGTCCTGCGGCTCCTGGTGCCCAAAAAGTATCACGATGCCCTGGAGCCGATCAAGAAGCCCGCAGTCAGCAACACTTCAGACCGCATATTCCACCACTTTCGTAGCCTTCCCCCGGAGCTGCGATCAAGATCTGGCAGCTGGCCGCCGCGGACGACGCCAAGCCTCGCCGGGTCCTCTACTGGGACTTTCTTGTGATCCCGCGGGAAATGCACGCCCGCATGCCAGTCCTTGCCTGCGCCTGCCGAGAAGGCTGGCACGCCGTCGCCGCCCTGCGCGGCTCGTGCCAGCCGCGGGCCGCGAGCGACCGGATCTTCTGGGTCCTGCCGCACCATCTCGTCTTCCTCGACCTCGACCACCCGCCCTACTGCGGCCGCCCAGGCGGCCAGCCCACCCCGCTGACCGGGGCTTCCTGCACGCGCGGAGGGAGATCGCCATCATGCGCGATCTCTTCCTCGCGGGCGCTGCCGCCTCGGACCACTACAGGTGGCTCGCGCACGCGTGGGGCCTCAGAATCGTAATTGTTATTTTGCGTAGGCCGGCCATGGCCGTGAGGATGGAGGAGCGACGGAGGAGGCGCGCCCGTATGAGGTCGCTGTGGAAGCTAGTGGGTGCTACGACGACAAGGAAGAGCTGGACCGGCTGGACCGGCTCTGGAAGGCCCCGAGGCTTTAGGCGAGCTGGATCGGCAAGGCTGATAGTAGAGATCGCCGGGGGAACCAGCGGATTTGGAACCCGCCCAAATACGCCAGCTTCTTGAAGTGCGAGATCCGCCGCTGGAAGCGGGAGGATGTTCCTCGCTTGAGGTTGGCTTGGATCAAGATGCTGACCGCCGACGGCCCCGAGAAGCAGACCGGCCGTGACATCTTCCCTGACAGCTGGGCAGGCTCTATGGCCAACAAGCAACACACGTGGGTGCGAGAGGCGATTGCCAGATGCCGGGGCTGAAGCCTGCTCTTCATCTGCATCTTTTCTTCCATGCGGGCCAGAGGAAGCCCGGGGACGCTGGAATTAAGGCGGAGAGCAGAGTGTCAATCACGAGAAGTTAAAGAGAGTCCCATAGCCCGTCACTTCAGTACTATCGGAGCAAAGAAGTGTGTACCTCTACTATATGAGTTTGACTCCTGTGGATTTGCATTGTCAGCATTGAAGTAGTATTGAGGATATTGAAACGGAGAAGTCTCTGACATAACTACCTGCCCGAGCTGTGCCTCCCTTACAGACTGGTGAGAACCGTGAGCTTTTCTTTCGCGGAAGTCATTAGCGGGGCGGCTGAAGCAGATTGTGGCTGAGTCTCCAATCCTGCGCCGCAAGGCGCCCGTGTTCAGTTTTGGAAGTTCAGCTCCGGAGGTAGCAGAGCTCGTTTTGGGAACGCTTCGTCCAGATGAGGAAGTCTGTTGATCCTTCTGCATGTCTTATGAACACGCTCGACACGCTGCGCCGCTGGGGAACCCGAAAAAGCTAGTGCCCGGGGAGTTAGGAAGACCAAAGAGAAGAAAGCCTCTGGAAAAGTTGTATTTAACATCTCGAGTTCCTATCGTCCTTATCGCCCCCTCTGTGCCCCAGTCACAACATGACTTCCATTCCCTACTACCAGCTACGGTATTAATTATTCCCACCTCCACCATGTCCTCCGCCACCGCCCCCCTACACTTTCAAACCTTCTTCCCCCAATACTCCCCGACTCTGACCTCCTTCATCCGCGGTCCCTGCCGCGCCCCTTCGCCGACTACCTCACGCAGAACCCGACCACCTGCTCCTACGTCGGCTGTCTCTCGGCCGCGTCGTCCACTGCCTGCTGTCGCAGGCGACCGAGTCCATGAAGGCCAACATGGCCGCCGCCGCCGTCCTGTTGGGGCTGCTGCCCACCACGCTGAGCCTGATCGGCTCCAACACGATTGAGACAGGGGTGCTGGCGCTGCGGCGGCCGGTGCTGGCGGGCCTGCTGGCGGCGGGCGCGCCGTCGGTGGCGCCGATGCGCATGTTTGAATACGATGATCCGGCGGAGCTGCTGCTGGGCGGGACAGGTGGCGGGAGCGCGGCTGCCGGGCTTGTGGACGCGGTGATGGTTGCTACTACGAGGCGATCGGGGTGCTGCGCCTCGTGGTGGTGGTGCTGGAGTACCTTGTTGCAGCTGCCGCGGTGGCCAACCTCGCGCATCTCAGCTACCTGCTCAGCGTGCAGGCTGTGTGCAGCTTCTCGTCTGAGACAGCGTTCCACCCAGCGCTGTGGGCGGCGCTGGCGCTCGCATTGCACGTGTGGGGGGCGATGGCGGTTAGGTTGCGCGTTTGCCTGCGGAAGGAGGACGCGGGAAGCGGAGGGGAGGGTGAAGGGTGCTTAGGTGCGGCCCCAGTTGTTGTTAATGGGAGCAGGCTGGGGCGATGGAAAGGAGGTTGTGCAACCTCGGCCGACGACTCACCCGTCTAGCCGCACTGGAACTCCAAACCACATTCCACTCTGACTCTTCGTTCAGTCCACTCAAGCTCGAAACGTCTCCGCAGTCCCCTTTATTCATCTTCTGCACTTGGGTCACCTCCATCGCTACCGTGTCCCACATCATCTACGGTACACTGATCTTCTCGAGCATGCTGTTCATCAGCACCTCGGATGCAGTGCAGGTTGTGGCAAGGTTCGTTGCGTCAACGGTGACCTGCCGGGTTATTCTGGTCTTTGAAATCACGGGACTGCAACAAAGGGTGCAAGCTGTGGCGATAAGGCATCCAGCTGGTGAGCAGAGGTCTCTTGAGCATGGCCAGGCTCTGAAGCGGGAAGGGATGGTTGAGGTCAGAGGATTGGGAAGGCAGTAGGTGCACTGGCGTCCCGCAGACAGCAAATGCTTGATGCTAGATTCCCACGTCCCGTAGCAGCCGAGGTCGTGTACTGTTTTTTTTTTCTCTACCCCTGTTCCACATAATCGTCCTTCCCTTCCATGGTATCCAAAACAGTGAATCCTAACATCTGGCTGAGGGCCTAAGCTGAAGTGTGTGAGGGGAGCCCTTCACGAGCCTATCCCCACTTCACATAGCCCTTCAGCACCCCCTTGCCCAGCCTGGCGTATCTGCTGGCAAGACCCCCTGTGTCTTAACAACTTCCCTAAAAATTTCTGAAATCTCAACCCCTCCTCTCCCTCCGAGCAGCAACATCCGCCCAACTCTTCGCCGTCGGCAACCCGGGCACACTCACTCCCCCCTTCCTATTCGCTATGTCAACCGCGACATGCGCCATCCTCGGCGACGACAGCGACGAGCCGCTCAATACCGGACTCTGTGTCCCCGGCGGGCCCATGGCCGCCGAGCCGGTCATGCTCGCCGTGTCCTGCATGCTCAGGTTCTCGCCCACCGTGCTCAGACTCTCGCGCCTCTCGCGGTCAGTCAGACCCAGTCCGAGACCGTGCTCTGTCTCCTGCAAGGAAGTTGTGGACATCCTTGGGAGAGCGACTGGAGGATGATGCGGGCGAGGACTAGCTGGCGTCGGGTGTCCAGGGTGGGGGTAGTCTGATGGGATGACAGTGGGGCTGGAGGACCTCTTCACATCTCCCATTGCGGGCTCACAGTTGGAGGAGTACCCGCGACACTCGTCTCGGCAAGGGAAGCCTTTGACAGGCTCAGCCGGCTGAAGACAGAGCTGCTCATGCTGTACTGGGTGCTGTCGGTTGAAGACGGGTCGCGGTTCAAGACCGGCGTGTTGGAGCGGATAGGAGTGGTCGGGTTGATTGCGCGTGGGAGGCGGGAGCCGGAACCGCGGGACCGTAGAGTGAACCCAGCGAGATCAGGGCTTGAGCTGCTGCCAGAAATGGGGACTGGGGACGGGGTCGGGATGAGGGAGTCCCGGCGGTGGGTGAGCCGAGAGAGTGAGCGCCTGGGGAGCGATGGCAGACGCGACGGTTTGGGAGTAGCTTGGCCGGGGGCTGTGGCCGACTGATGGGGTAGGACTGCGCTGTTGGGCAGCAGGTTGAGGTGGCCGTTGGGGGGGCGGGCCCATTGGCGAGGTGGTAGCCGGGAGCGGATGGGTGCGTGGCCGAGTCCGCATCATGAGGCCGGTACTTGGACTGCCAAGGGCAACTTGGCGGTCCGAGGCCGGCCGAGGGATGCCAGGGCGGGGCTGTCTTCGGTTTTGCTGCATTTCGGCAACAAGAGCCTCCAACCTCTTCCGCTCTGTGCGCTCTTGTCAAGCTGGGCTTGAAGCTTTGCGATGTTTTCCGCTTGCGCCTTGCGTTCGTTTGCGATGCGCGCCTCGTACGTACAGTCCTTGGCCTCAAGGACCTTCAGACGCTTTGCCATCTCTCCGTGCTGGGCCCGCAGACGGTCTCGCTCATCACCATGACAAGCTTGAACCTGGTATTCATGCGCTCCGTCACAAAGCGGCTGCTCCTCTTGCAGCACTGGAAGTGATATACCTGGTCAATGCCACCCAGCTCGACAAGTTCCGAGTCGACCTGGAAGATGACTGGTCGTGCTGATGGCGTCGTTGACAACATCCTCGATGCAAGATTGACAATGTGCTTCGGGGCAAAAGTAGGCGCATCAACATCGTCCATCTCCTGGGTAGCGAGGGCCAGGCCCTCCAGCTTACGAAGGTACGCTTGCAGCTTTTCATCCCTGCCCCTCGGCGACAGATCCCCAAGCATTGTGTCGAACTCATCTAGTGGTGCGTCGTGGATCACGGTGGCAATATTGACCAAGATCATACCAAGCGAATACACATCGGCTGCCTTCATGGACCAGTCGTCCTGGTTCTGGTGGAGCTCGGGGGCCCTCCACTTCGGTGTCCCAGCCTGACCCCGGGTCATGGTGTGGTCTCGGTCGTGGAATCCTTCGCAATGCCAAAATCTGCGAGATAGACACGGCCGGGGTTGAGTAGGATGTTCGAGGGCTTGAGGTCGAGGTGGCGGATGTTCGCCTGGTGGCAGTATGCGACAGCCCTGGTAATGCATCCCATGATCTGGCGGAGGTAGATCAGGGGACAGTTGTTCGCACAGGCTGAAGTAGGCGCGGCGGAACGAGTCCGCTCAAGTGCACTAAGGTCTTTCAAATCCAGACAATGCAAGCGACTGATAATGTCCTCGCGATCGCCTTGCCCCGTCTTCAGTCGATGTCGGTGAGCAGGGAGTCAAGATTGCAGACAGCCACTGGCCAGAGCAGTATATAGAAGTCGGTGGGAGGCAGTATGTCCCAACAAGCTTCACAATATGCTCGTGGTCCAGCTTTTCCATCACAGTGGCCTCCTCGCGCAGCGTGTATTGGGAAGCGACGGTTCGGCGGGCGAACGTGTTTCCGGGCGAGACATATTGAGCGATTGTTGTGGAGGTATGTGACCTTCTGCACGCCGAAGCTCCCTGACCCCAGTGGCGTGTCGCAGGCGACACTTGAATCGGGCGTGCAGCTTTTTCGCCTCGGTGAAGTCGTCGAGGGGTGTGTGCTTGCCTCTACAAGAGTCCAGGATTGTCAGCGCTCACGAATAGCTCATCATGGGCCCGCACACATCTTACATTCCGGACCAGTGGTGCCGCGACGCCTCCCACTCTCGTAAGATCTGGCGCTCGCACTCCTCCAGCTGGGCCTGAGGTAAGCGTTCCATCCCGGAGTGGGATGTCGGCATCACGGTCTGCCATCCATCGCCAAGGTCGCCCATGGCGGTTGTGCGGTTCCCCGTGGGGAAGAAGCGGGATGCGACGAACGGGTCAAGGAGTCGAACAGGAACAAGGTAAACGGGTATCGAGCAGTCAAAAGTTCGCCATAACACCGTCCTGAAATGGAGAAAAATAACAACAGCCGAGCGCACCTAACAGCAGCGCCGCGGGAATGTTAGATGATGGAGTCGGCAGCTGACGGCGGTCTGGGATTTTTCGAGACACAGGTAGTGCGGGAGCCGAGCGGTGCAAGCATGGGGTTGGATGCCGATGCACAGCCCTGCTTAGCGGCTGAGCTCCCTTGCTCCCGCATGGAAGCGGGGTCGTGGGCCCAATGAAGATCCCCATAGCGAAAGGACAGGGACCAATTGGCCAATCCTGGGGATGACGACAGCCTAGATGCCAACCATGATCCA
The DNA here is from genome assembly GCA_031001845.1 of Achaetomiella virescens. Lineage (NCBI taxonomy): Eukaryota > Fungi > Ascomycota > Sordariomycetes > Sordariales > Chaetomiaceae > Achaetomiella > Achaetomiella virescens. The sequence continues at coordinate 99,689 of JARNGD010000128.1, forward strand.
GAGCATGAGATTTGTCTGCAGCTTCAAGCGGTGGAAAGTCGCTAGAAAACTGAAAGCGAGGGCACTGGGCTGACCCGGGGCTGTGATTGATGCTAGCTTGCTCTGTTGGGTCCGATACTCAGTAGAAGATGGATGGATGGCGCCTCGAATCAGCAAAATCGGCATGGCTTCGACTCGGCTGCCGGCAGAGGGAGCCCGGCACGTGCAAGGCAGCTGATTTCTGCCGAGTCGAGGAATGGAGAAAAAATGGCGGCTCATCTCAGACAACGCATATGTGGGACGATTTTAGGTTCTTGCCTTCAGACGGACAGAAAGTCCGGTGTCAATGGAGAAAGCCTTGGAGGGGCGCTGTCTGAGAAAGCGACGAATGTGGATTAGTCCAAGTTGATAAACCCCGCCCTGACCATGTCAGCGCTGGGCCTGATCGCAGGGCATCTACCACTAACAGAAATCAACCGCGCCACGGCCGCAACTCGGTGATTCCTGATAGTGGATTTGCAACCCGGGATTCATCCTGAGTAAGCGCACCGCGCGGCTACCGACCACGGCGCATGATTGATCCTGGAGCTATCTGGGAGGCGCGTGCCGGAGACGATTTAAGTTGGGATCGTGACACACTGATTGGTCTCGAAGAGCCACACACTTTTCACCAGCTCTGAGGGTCACGAAGCGAGCATACAAACGCATTACCAGAATTCGACTCGACAGCAAACTGCGGGAGCCTGAGCGACAGCCGCTTATTAATGAAATTGAGAGAGCCAGGGACATCCATTATCCTCACAGAAACGACATCAACAGTCTTGCGGGATCTTGGTTCTGACACATCGAGACGATCCTCGGCCAATTGACTCTCTTGATCACATCCCCATGACAACAACGACCTGACTTGACGTTGGATATATCTGTTTCCCAACCGATTTCGCCTTGACTGTGATCTTGAGGATCTGAGCCTCCCTCATACACCTCTCACCTAGCAAGTGACAACTGATGCCCCGAGAGCTTCGTGGAGAGACCAGCACGATGCGGTACCCACAAGGCGACCTCGCCATCCTCAGCGCCGAGGTCTACCATGACCGTCCTGCATTTGGCTCACCTCCGCGGGTGGCGGCCACGAAGAAACCGCAGATGCGGCGGCGACACATAGTTCCGAGGAAGGGCGAAGGAAGCGGGCAAGGACACAACCTGCTCAGCCTGAGGAACCCGAGGAACCCGAGGAACCCGAGGAACCGGAGGAGGAGAAGAAGAGATCAAGGGGACGTCCGCGTCTGGAAACCAAAGACGAGACAGCCGCCGATGTGAGTCGGGCTGCAACCCCATCCTTCCATCGCATTTCCTGAAGGCGGAGGAACAGGGACGGTGGTGATGGCGGCGCTCTAACCGGCTACAGCGACGACGTACGCAGATCCGGCTGGCACAGCGTGCTTACCGGAACCGAAAGGAGAATGCGATCCAGACTTTGGAAAAGCAAGTCCAGCACCTCAAGGACACCAACGAGGAGATGAGCAACGCCTTCATGCAGCTTCACGACTTCGCCCTAAGCAGCGGGCTACTGGACCGGATTCCCGAGTTCGGTCGCCAACTGCGTGCCACAACAGAGAAGTTCCTTTCTCTTGCCCGAGAAGCAAGCAAAGACGGCAAGGACGGCGAGCCAGCCGGCAACTCCGGCAACCGGCCTCACGACAAAGCTGGCAACGACCGTTCCGGCTCAGGTTCGCCAGTCCACAGCGGCACCGACACAAGGGCAACAACAGCAGCAGCCACGCCAAAGGAACAAACCGAAACCCTTTGCGGCGGGCTCATACTCTCCTACGAACCCGTCACCCAGCCCGATTTCGCCCAGGAGGTCCCCGCCACCTTCCCCCCACAACAACTCCCCGTCACCACCACCACCGCACCTTTCAGCTCCCCCTACGAAATTGTAACCCACCCCACTCTCCAAAACGCCTCGTTCCCGTTCGAATCCGCCCCCGGCTTCGACCTCTCAGACCTCTCCACCCCTCGCCCTGGGCGACGCTCCCCGCGCCGAACACCTACGCCCCCTTTGAAGCGACCTTCGGCCGGCGCCTGCAACGCTTCGCCATGGAGCGCGCCCTCGCGCTTGTCTCCATGCCCAACCCCCCTGAAGCAGCCATCAGCCGCGTGTTTGGCTTCTGCCTGCTCGTCGAGTCTATGCAAACCATCCAACGACGCTTGCAGCGCGTGCTCGACCGGGATGTCCAACACAGCCTCTCAAACTGGCAGTACCCGTTCTACAACCTCGGCGGTGCGGGGACGCATTTCTCTGATACCCCCTCCACAACAACCAGCACCACCACCAACAGCACCACCGCCGGCGGCGGCCCCTCCTTCCCCCCTTCCAACCCCGCCGCGGCTGCTGCACTTGGCTCGGGACATAGAATAGGCAACCGAGGAACCCTGGACGTGCTCAAGCCCTCTGCGACTGCCGGTTTCGCCACGGGTCCGTTTACGCCGGACATCAGCGCTGTGCGAGACAAGGACTTGGACAAGGACATGCGCATGGTGCTGCCGGGTTTTGGCGGGGAGTACTTTGACTGTGACGAGGTCGAGATGTGGTTGTACCGCAACGGCGTGGTGATTCCCCCTGGTGCGGACGTGGTGACGGCCGAGGTGGACGTGGGGTTGTTGGGCGACGGGAATACTGCAGGGAGTGGGGATGCGGCGCTGGATGCTCTGGCGAGTCTGGCTGATGGCCTAATTGGGCAGACGAGGAGTAACCCGTCGAGTGGCATGTCACCGGCGGCGTCGAGCAGTTCAGGGGGTAGTGAGTCGTCGTCGCAGCAGGATGTCGGGAGTTGGCCGAACTTTGTGGATCCGAGCCTCGAGGCTGTGTTTTCGCAGCAGCGGAATCCGTTTATCCCTGCTACTACGTTGGCCGGCTCGTCGTCTGACGATTTTGGTGCGGCATCGCTGCCCTTTGGCGCGCTTGTTCCGGATAATTTCGGCAGCGCTGGGTATGCCATGAACGGGGCGAGAAACATGCCGAGGAAACAGAGGCTGGTTGTTGATGTGCAATTGCTCGTAAACGGTAGGTACTCGGTGGTTGAGCGCTTTCTCCGCTCATGTTGCTGACTCTTGTTGCCGCAGAACTGACGAAGCGGGCGGTTTGTCTCGGACGGCAACCGGGTTTCAAGGAGATGGATCTTAAGTTGGCATTGAGGGCATCTGCGCAGGTTGGCGTGGTTTAGGGGTTTGGATTTTTTTTTTTTTTTTTTTTTTTTTTTTTTTTTTTTTTTTTTTGGTCCACTCACAGGAATAGTGAGCAACTTGGTTTTGGTTTCGCAGGTACAACAGAGCGACTGAAAGGAATAAGTCAGGAACTGGCAGGTTGATCTCAGAGACTGTTGGGATATCTAGTTACAGTAATAATACACTTTGGTGGTGTTCCAATTCGGTAACTACACACAGTGCAGGGCTCTGGAAATTGAGTTAACGGCAGCGATTGTCCTGAGCCCCAAGTGGAAGTTTGCGCGATGTCCTTCCAAGAGATGGTGGATGTCAAGGCTGCCAAAGTCCTCAAACCCAGACAGGCAAATGACCCAGCCATCGGTCCATTGCTCATCTAGCACCGAGCAAGTGGGACTTTAGGCATGCTTTCTTGCTCTCGAGTCTCCTCCTCCTTGGCCGCCTTTCACGATCCCCCCATTCTCAGCCTTTTCTTCATGGGGGCCTTCCTGCCCCTCCGATCCCAGATTTGTCTCCTCCAATTCCTCAACCTCGGCTCCTCATCCTCTCTCCCCTCCCTCATCAACCTCTCCTTCTCCTCAGCGCCATCCTGCTCCTCCAGCACAATCTTCCACATCGCCTTTCCTCTCGCAACAAGATCATGCCTCTCTTCCTCCGCTACCACCGACAAGTACTGCACAGCCTCTTCCAGCGTCTGCTTATACGTCGGCTCAAACCCACCCCCACCTTTCTTCCCCCTATCCCAGTGCTGCCCCTGCTGTTCCGCCAACATGCCCGCCACCAACCTCTCCCACGCATCCTCCTGCTTGGCTTCCTCGATGCCCTCCTCCTGCAACTCCAAGATCTTCACCAGCCGCTTCATCCTTCGCTGCGACTTCTGGCGTATCACGCGCTCCAAGAACCTCGGCTGCGGCTTCTTAAACCGCAGGAACGGGATCCCGCTTGTCGCGCTCAGCGTCGGCGGCTTGCGCACGCCGCTGCGGAAGCTGCTCAGCGGTCGCGGCGGGACATTGGGTTCGTACGCCGGCGGCTCGCCTTCCCCGGAGACTTTTCGGAGCAGCGTCACGCGGCCCTCGATCGGCGCCGTCGACACCCTGCTCGCCTTCTCGCTGGCGGCCTGTTCCTTGATCCTGATCACGCGGGCCGTGTTCTCGCGCAGGAAGGATAGCACCTCGGCGTGCTCCCGGAGGAAGGGTCGGCGGCGCGCGACAGGAGGGTCAAGTAGCGGTAACCGTTTTTGAGGGCTGAGACGACCAGGCGCGGGGAGGTGTCGTGCTTGTTGCGGCGGAAGCCGTTGCGAATGAGGGCTTGGATGGGGTTCGCGGGACCGAGGGGTGAGGATGGTGAAGGGGTGAGATCAGCGGGGAGGGGCACGCGGGGGGCGAGGCGGAGGAGGGAGCGGTAAAGGGCGAAGCCTAGGGGACGTTTGGTCAATTGAGGTGGTGCAATGGGGGGATGCGGCAACGGGAGAGGCCTACATGCTTGCCGGTGACGCGAGGAGCGAGCGGGTACAAAGAATGACGGCATTCATCTGGAGGAGCAATGCCGCACCAGGGGTGGTGATGCGGATTGCGGGTGGATTGGGACACTGGAACAACCAAAATTTGGAGCGAGGCACGCGACCGGGACATACCAGGTACGCGAAGTCACGTGAACTCTTTAAACACAGCTACGACGCTGGCTTGAGATACATCAATTCGCTATGCGTTGCAGTTGAGGACGGTGTGAGAAGCTGTGCTATGTGGATGCCCAACAGCGGAAGTCCCTGGATGTTCCGGCGACTGAGAAGTGTACGCGAACCTCTCCAACCTCATCCCTTCCCCCCCATCACATTCCCTCGGCCCACCAGGCAACTGGTTTCTGGCTGGACTTGCTCAGTCACTGAAGGAAATGCTGGTTGCTCGTGAATATCGCACTGTTCATTTGTAGATGTCATACTTGGAGCCCTCAGGAGGCTGCGGCAGCTTCTTGTTCTCGTCCATAAATCTAGACCGCTGTCAGCATTATGTGTTCCCACTCCATCCAAACGCGGCGACGTACTTCCTTATCGCGATAAGCGCCGCCTCCAAGCTCAGGGGATCCTCTTTCGGGCGCGGATTCTTGGCGAGCTCGGCCGCAATACGGCTCCAATCACGCAGAATGGCCACAGCGTTTTTGTCCACCTTGCCGTCGGTCGGGCTCACGCCGGGGAGGTTGATCTGGCTGACGAAGTGGATCTCAGGCGGCTCCTTGGGGTAGTTGGGGCCGCACTCCATCTTGAGCTCGTAGATGCGGTTCTCGTGGTTGCCCTTGGTTGCGAGGGTCAGAGCGGGCTCGCTGCAATGGCCGGAAGGATGCGCCAGCCGCGCGACGAGGATCACGTACGTGAGGAGGGCCCCAGATAGTTCCCCGCCAGTGTGTCATGAAGATATCTTCAGGGTCCCTCGAGACCGTATGAACAGGCACCTGCAGGGACACAAGTTATCAGCAAATCCATTGTGACCAACACAGCCGCTGGCAAGGCTGATGCTGAGCCAAGGCAAGGGAAGCACCGACCTGCGCCCATGCCCTTCTCGCCCTTCTCGAGCTCGGCGAGGAGCTTGAAGTTCCGGGGAACCTGGGCGGCCATGGTTATGTCGTTGCCAGAATTCGTACGGTGTTGTGGTGTGGCTGCAATGTGTACAGCGCGGTTGTAATCGAGGCCGACGGGACTGGAGGTGAACCTGGAACGTGAACAGCTCCAGGCTTGGAATGGGGTCTGGACTTTTGGGCAACCGGCGGACGGATGAGGGGCACACGGCACAGCGACCCTGGTCGCAGTCAGCTGTCATGGAGGGGCTGCAACAGCGGTGTGGCATTCTGCCATGCTTAGTCATTGACTTGTTCGCTTGGCACTTGATAGCTCCAAGCTGTTTCAGAAGCAGGCGCAGTTGGATCCTTCAATTGTCTCCCACGACAGCGTGGAGCAAGCAGCAACGAGCTCAATTGCGGGCAACGAGCTTGGCCACCGCAACCCCTAAATCTATTGGGCACGTCAGGTATTAGGTGACATGGTGCGATAGAGTCCAGATCCGTTTTGAGATGCAAATATGACGACCCAACTACTGGCGTCTGAGCTCGCCAACCTCATTCAAGAAAGCAAGCGGAAGCACAATGACCTCCGCCAGGTACGTTCGCACTGTGCAATTCATCAATCCCAGAAGACTACCTTGATTACCTCGTGTTTCACGCCTTCCTGAAAACCGCTAACTATGCCAACAGGCTGCCGAAAAGTCTCTCGAAGAGCTCAGGAGTCTGAGAGCACCACCCGAAGCCCAAGCATCCGAGGGTACGGTCACCACGTCTGGGGCGGGTCACCTCCAGAGGAACTTACACAGTGCCAGAACTCGCCGAGCGCCCCAACTTCGTCAACCCTTCATCATCGCCTGCGGCACCAAGAATGTCAAGTTCACTGGCATCGCCATCGTCTGTTTGCAGCGGCTTATTGTATCTCGAGCCCTCCCCCGCTCGCGGTTGAGCCAGGTCCTGGAAGCGTTGCAGCAGGCCACGTCAGCCGGCCTCGATGTGCAGCTCAAGATTCTCCAGGCTCTGCCAGCACTCCTCTCCAACTATTCCGCCGACGTGAAGGGTGAGCTGCTGGTCACTGCCCTGAACGTCTGCTTTATCTTGCAGTCCAGCAAGAATGCCATCGTCAACAACACGTCTGCTGCCACGCTGCAGCAGCTGGTCGTTTCGGTGTTTGACAAGGTTGTAGCTGAGGACAGTGAGTGAGCCAGTGCCGTCTCCGTTCTCGGTTCTGATAGGCTTCTGACGCTAAGTAGAGATCGGCGATTCACCTGCCGTTGGTGAAGTTCCTGGCCCGGATGGCCTTGTCCCACTCAGGGCCGCGGCCATGGACGCATACAGAGTACGGACCATTTGGTACTTCACGTGTTTTGCCCCCGGACTGACTTTCTAGGTCTTCAATGATATCTGCCTGCTAACCGAAGGCCACGACCCGAATATCTTCGCTTTTCCGGCCTTCTCCAAACGTTTGGCCTTGAGCTGATAGAATCAGTGCTAACGAACCATACTGGCATCTTCACGACACATCCTGAGCAAGCCAACATCCTCCGGATGAGGGTGATGCCCTTCATCATCAGCGCTCCCGTGGCAGGCCAAACTTTGCAACCAGCGTCCGACTCGTGCGCATCCTGTACACGCTCCTTCGACGTCACCTCTCCATCCTCCCCTCCGAGAGCGGGGATGCCCTCGAGATTTTGACAAACCTCCTCGACCAAGACACAACGCTATGGAAACGCTCGCTTTGCATGGAGGTTTTCCGGGGCATTTTTGCCGAGCACGCTCTGCTCCGCCGCATTTTCATGCTCTACGATGCACAAGAAAGTCAGAAGAATATCCTAAAGAACCTCACGGCGACTTTTGTCCGTGTCAGCACCGAAAAGCCCTCTGTCATCGGGTTAGGGCACCAGTCAACCATTCCTGTTTCCACTGCTAGTCTAGGGGCGTCGAGTGACCAAGTGATGCTCGAGGCCAGCGGAGTACCCGGCATCATATCCGGCTCCGTGGGTTCCGATGGCCACAGCACCGGCATCAGCACCCACTGGAGCACCATGCGTGTTCCCTGCATCGATCAGCTGGACAAGGCGGACGCTCCAACCATCCCCGAGTCCTACGTCTACAGTCTAACCCTGGCTTGCATCACGTCCCTGTCTGAGGGTCTTGCCAAGTTCCCTCCCTCTGACCGTGCCCACCGAAGGACGAAAAAAGCGAGGCCCGAGGCAGGAGCCTGGGCGCGACTCGCCGGCACCAAAGGAGGAGGCGCCTGAGAAGTTGGAACGGTCCGCTTCTTTCAAGAGGAACCCCGTTCCGGTTAACCCTTTGACGCTCGAAAGCCATCCACTTTACTCCGAGATCAAGGTTTGCGCCGCCTTCATCGATGAGTGCTGGCCCGCATC